>JAODUE010061509.1:0-16644 GCA_027564755.1 Amblyopsis hoosieri | reverse complement strand
CCCCCCCCCCCCCCCCCCGCCCCCCCCCCCCCCCCCCCCCCCCCCCCCCCCCCCCCCCCCCCCCCCCCCCCCCCCCCTCCAGGACCGGAGTTGAACACCTCTGCACTAGTCTTTGGTTATGTCACAGGTGTGCTGCCCGATTAAAAATAAAAAATGGTATGCAAAACCACCATCTGTACGGGTACATCTGTGTAGGCTTCATGCTGTATTAAACTAACCTGTCATTTTCTATTCTATTCAAGGCAGCTTAAATAGAATAACAGACCCCTATCTAATGGTTATTTAACGGAATGGAAATGTAATCTATGTTGTTTGCTTTGTTGCTATACCCTACCAAACAGGTTTGTTGCCACGGTACAGTTACAGACGTCGCAATCTCTCTCCCACCTGGTAAACTAATTACCAGACGAAGAGAAATGTATGAGCAGCGGGCTGGCTAACAGCAAATACAAATGTTTTCCCATAGTTCTTACGTGGCACGTCCAAGCCAGTCACAGATGTCCAATCTGAAGATTGGTTTTTATGTTATTAACTAGCGCCCCCACCCCCCGTGGACACATGGCTGTAGCGAGATATTTGTCGTCGTGTGTGTTCTTCCCGGACCAGACACTACAGGGACAAAGGCTACCTGTAAACCTAATGTAGGCTATATATACTTTTGGGGTCGCAGGGTACAAATGTGTCTATTCAGAGTGCTATTCTGACCTACAGACTCACCTATGCAGATGGCAGGCAGAGCAATGTCTTAGTATTGCTATTCTCCTTTTCCCGTGCCTTTGCCTGAACTGCAAATTGAGAACTGTGTCAAAGTATTGCTTTGCATTTAGCCTTAAAATGTAAGAATTGCCTGCGACTAACAGTGAGCCATAACGGCAACTGTATCTGTATGACTATGAAGAACCTACAGAACCCTGGGCTACAGAAAACGGAGGAATAACTAGGTCTGACCACCAGATGGCGACGGAGTATAGCGACACATCTTGAATACCAGACCCTCTGCTGCGAGTATTAATTATATTTTTATGTAAGAGATGAGAATGCATAAGTATTGCTATACTCAAATCATATATATAGTAGATTATATCATATATAGTAGTTATTGCATACATTGCGTATATTGCTTTGTAATATCGATATATATTGTGCGTTTGCGCATGTAGATCTGCACATCGGTCTGCAGGTGACATTGGAATAACACTGGACATAAAATAAAAACTTACTTAAAATGTGCAGATGATTATGGCATAGGGTTCCACTATTTGAGGAATGCTCATGCATTAATTAAGAGAGGCAACGAAATGTAATCACTTTAGAGTAGACAGTTATTTCCTCCATGTTCTACAAATGGTTTTTTGCAGTGTCCTGTTATTCGGCACCTCCAGAAAAACTATCGTTCAAGATCGCGCGAGATTGCTGCGTCTGACCAAGACGCCAAGTGGGATCATTGGGGTCGATCAGCTGTCTGCAGCACAAC
The DNA here is from genome assembly GCA_027564755.1 of Amblyopsis hoosieri. Taxonomy (NCBI): domain Eukaryota; kingdom Metazoa; phylum Chordata; class Actinopteri; order Percopsiformes; family Amblyopsidae; genus Amblyopsis; species Amblyopsis hoosieri. The sequence continues at coordinate 15,170 of JAODUE010061509.1, read as the reverse complement.
TAATGGCATCTTAAAAAAGACCTTAATGATCATACCCATCCTCTCCACCTGAAATACCGAAGTTGCATTAGCAGGAAGAACCCTGCAGCAGAAAATTAGAACAAGATACAGTACAGCAAATAATTAGATTACTAAATGATAGATAGATGTGCATGTTAGGTTCGGTCATTTTGAGTGTGTATATTGTTACCTATGATATACATTTTGTATTGCAAGCATTGCACAACCCTTACTCTTGATGTATGATTGTTATTGTACAGTGAGTGTATACCTCTGTGTTAAACGGGTGTATGACTACATTTATTTTCATGAAGATAATGCACTTCACTTTAACCTAAACCTATAATTCAACTATAGAAAAATGCAGTCCTGCATAATGCAGCATATTGCTTACAGCAGAGACTCAAGACCCCAGCTGTAGATTTAAAAAGTAAGTGCATATTATTTTGACTGGTGAAAGGGGGGGTGAATAGACAGCTCACCACTCAGCACACATACAGTAGGCGTTTTGTCCATTAATGTGCTTCTTATTCATGAATATATTATTGTGCATTTAATTACTTGCTATAGTTCAGTAGTCCTTAATCAAGGCACACATAATGTTTTAAAACACGGGTGAAATCATGCAATGATATTCTAAAGGAAGTCGCACACTGGAACTCAGATGCAAGAACGTTTAATTTACATAATCCAACGTTTCGACAGTCATGCTGTCTTCCTCATGGTTGCAATGATAACATATGTTATACACTACCGCTGTAAGAATGAAAACCACCTAAATGTTCTACATGTTTAATAGGTTAAAAACCTAGCATAAACAACTAATTTCAACTGAATTGTAGTTTATATATTTAAAAATGGATTAACAGTTAAGGGGGTCTAGTGTCTATATATAACAGTCAGGGAAATAAACTAATATAATGAATTCTATCCATTAATACAGATAGCACACATAAAATACCCTGCTGTGATAATGATGATAGAGTAGTTCTACTTTATTAATCCCGGGGATGCTGAGTGAGGTACCACAGCAGCAGGGATGAGACGGTGAGCTATAGTATGCAGCAGGCAGGGAAATAATCAATGGGAGAGAAGAGTTACAGCTGGGCCTGCAATTCCTGTAGGAGAAAGCTAGAGCAGAGCTCCCTGGAGAACAGCCTCCCTTTTACCGCTGATTGAATCTTTACCTGGCAGCCTGTAGAATTTACACAGCCCGACACAATAGGATATTGATATTATGCGTTCATCAGTTTCTCCCACATTAGGCCAAGAATGCGAGCAATTGGTGGTACAGTACAATATATAAAAGTACTGTAGTGTCTTGTATTTACTATTTACTGTTAATGTGTGCTATTACATTGTCTTTAGCTCTCTGTTTATTCATTAGCCTATAGAGTGCTATAAACATAATGACTGAGCTGAAAATAATTTGTAATACCTATATTGTAATTTGCAATGATTATGTTTGTATAATATTCAACGGTTGCTGTAAATGCTCACACTGACATGCTAGTGTAGCACAGATATATGTCCAACGAACGAGGATTGCACAAGCAAGAAGAGCCTTAATTACTGTAAACAGTCGTGATTCAGGGTTAATGCTGGATTCTCTGGGTTCAACAGAGTAAATATTCACATACCAACATTCAACAGGCACAAGTATTCCACCAACACCTGTCCACCCATACATATCTGACTGAAAGGTGTGCTGAGAGAGATATTCAGAAAAACCTCAAGGACACCACAAAATTACCTGTGTTTGACTTTACACGTGGTCGGAAAACACAAGTCATTTTATAACATACACATAGAAAATGATCAATATCCACTATGCTCCTTATGAGGACAATTTGACATAAAACCCACAACTTTTATAATATACTACTACAATTTAACTGTAGTATAGTCATTATTAATACTATTAATCCTATTTAGTCATAGGCTACTACCGGTATATGGCATTGCCATTACCAACACTGTGATGCAGTGAAGGCAAAGATCTGAAACAAGTCCCACAATAGGTCTGTTTGATGAACCCACAGTGGAACTCAAAGCAAATATCCAGAGCCCAAGTCAATCTTTCTGTCCCTTGGGCTTTCATCAAGGAGCTCTTGGCATATTAATGTTGTTACTAATCTCTGAGGCAGTGAGCTCGGAATATATTCGTTATTTGCTGCCACTGACAAGTGCCTTCTATTTAGATCTTGATAAAACAGCTTGCTGTTAATTATGAATGTCAAGCTAACTTGTGGTTACAGAAACATCCATCTATCCATCCATCTTCATCCGCTTATCCGGAGTCGGGTCGCAGGAAACAGCAGCTCCAGCAAGGGACCCCAAACTTCCCTTTCCCGAGCCACATTATCCAGCTCTGACTGGGGGATCCCGAGGCGTTCCATCTAGTCCTGGGTCTTTCCAACTGGATGTGCCTGGAACACCTCCCTAGGGAGGCGCCCAGGGGGCATCCTTACCAGATGCCCGTACCATCTCAACTGGCTCTTTCAACGCAAAGGAGCAGCAACTCTACTCTTGAGTTCCTTACGGATAGCTGAACTTCTCACCCTATATCTAAAGGAAACACTAGCCACCCTCCTGAGAAAACCCATTTCGGCCACTTGTACCCATGATCCTGTTCTTTTGGTCACGATCCACCGGTCATGACCATAGGTGAGGGTAGGAACGAAAATTTCCGGGAAGATCGAGAGCTTTGCCTTCCAGCTCAGCTCTCTTGGCAAATGACTTCAACAGTCAATGCATCGGGTTCCGAGAACCGTACCACGTCGTACACTAAAGAAATAGTTGGACATCAAAGTCGATAAAGAGAAGACTTGAAAGTGTAGCAGCATAAGCTCACATGAAGAAAGGATGGCTGTAATCATAGAAAGACATTGTCAATACTATGTCAACACAATGAAAGAGATAAAAAGGATATAAAATAATGATATTGCATAATCAACATTATGATTAATTAGAACTGGTTAAAAAGTATATGCCGGTCCATGGATCCGTGCGTAATTGCCTCATGGACATGGATGTCTGTGAGTGTCAGCAAAAGCACATATTCTTAAACAGAGACAATTGCAGCACATGGCGATCTTCTTGCACAGTGAGTAAAATATTTAATCTGTGGGAAGTAAAATGGGGTGCGCACAATGGCGATATAGAGAGGGTGACTATAGGTCGGTTAACGTTGTGCAGTATAGCTTGGTTCGCATCCCGATGGGGACGGAATCTGTCACGTATATTTATTTCAAGTTGATTTTTAACAGGCATTATTATGTTGCTTAACGTTTGGGTTTTGGCTTTTCTTATGTGAAACCTCATTATGCTATGATCTAACTTATGTTGTGGTCATGAAATATGTCTTTTTGATTGACAACGCCATGGTGCCTTATAGTAACTGGAGGGGACACATATTTGGTGAGGTTTGGTGCTTTCCAGTTTGAAATCGCCACGTTACAGAGCCAGACTTGTTTTTTCGGGCTGTGACTGACTGGGCTCCGTGGCAAACCCAGCCACCAGGCGCTCTCCGGGGAGCCCTCCCCCTGTCTGGGCCTGGCTCCAGACAGGGGGTCCCGGGCTTCCTCCGGGCAAGGTAACTAAAGTTCTTCATGGGGATCTTCTGAACCATTCTTAGTCTGGCCCCTTCCCTGAGACCACTTTGCCTTGGGAGACCGTACCAGCAGCACCAGGCTCCAGACAACACAGCTCTCATGATCATAGGGGCACCCAGACCTCTCCACCACGATAAGGTGATGGTTCCGGGAGAGGTATTGAGTGTTGTCATGTAAAAATGTAGTGCAGCTTTTATCTTTATTACAATATATTGTGTTATATATGGTCTATGCATATATTGCAGTATACCAATTCTGATACCAATGTGCACGAGACAATAGTCGGAAATAAAAGGAAGCCTCAGTTTTGTGTCTTGTTGTCATTGAGGAAGGTATGCATTACACCCTTTAACCCACATAATGGATTTAAATCAGTGACAACCAGTCTCCTATGTGTATCTTTAACCTTGTGTCTGCTTAAGACAAATGTCCTGTGTACATGTGTGCCATACCTCATTATAATGAATCACTACACCCCAGATCGATAGAAAGATTTGACTCTATTCTGGTAAATATGCGCTTCTCAGTCAAACCAGCTGGTCTTCTGCGTAGTTTGACACCTTCAGCTTTAAAATATTCATACACCAATAATTGGGTTCAGGTTGTCCAATGAGTGCAGTAAAAAATAACGCAAATGTCACTTTCTCTAGGATTATGGTGGATCTTCTACTTGAGTATGGGAAGAGATTAGTTGCTCTAGCCTGCAATTCAGGAACTAAAACTGTTTTTATAAACTATAATTACTAGAACTAGACTCTGTGCACGTTTACACTGCACGGTGTGAACTGTGACCCTATGCAAATTAGGAGTCTTAATGTTGTAAGATCTTCAATCTTCCATGTATGTAATGGTATTGGTTTCCATGACTCCATTTCTAATCTTTATTTTAAACCTTTCACACCTGTGCTCTCTGTCTGTCTGCCTGCTGGTTAATATTGTCTGTGTGACTGGAATGAATATTGCAATTGATCAATCTGCCCCACCTTATAGTTCCTGAATAAGGTCTGGCCACGCTCCATTGGGAAGTGTTAACAGTTGTTACCTCCTACTGGGCATAGACTTCTTTTTTTTTTTCTTTACTATTGGACAGCCTTTAACCAATCAGCGTTGCTACAACTGTTTTGATCGCCTTATCTAGCTCTACCACCATTTCAACACACGCTTGACGCTGATTGGACCTGGCTCTGCAAACAGGGTATCTAGAATACAAACTCAGTGAAAAAATGTAGGTGAGAGCAATTGTCGGCCGGAGCCAGGCTGCCGGTGTAGCGGACTTGTTGTATTGGTGGCCCAGCCAGCTTGGAAAGTACAGAGTTCATCTGATGGCACATTGTCTGTAATATATCAGCCAGGACTCCAGGGGCCATGAGACAGTATTCAGGTCGCTCACATGCAACTGCTTTTTAATCTAAATGAAATTAGTGTGAGATGCTGCAAGGTCCCTCTCTCTCTCTGTCTCTGTCTCTCTCTGTTGACCTCACTCTCTAAGTCACCTTCATGTTCCGTTCTGAAGGCAGGAGATGGCTGTCTAGAGAGCCTTTGCCTGGAGGCAGCGAGAGAGGGAGAGAGAGAGAGAGAGAGGGAGAGGGAGAGAGAGGGAGGGAGAGAGAGAGAGAGAGAGAGAGAGAGCTCAATAAGTGGAGACAGCTAAAGAAATGCAAGAATCAGCGATAAGTAGTCAGGAATACACAGTAGGGAAAACTGGAACTTTAGTCCTGCAATATCCGTGTAGAGACCCTTGCGTGTGTGCATGTGTGTGCGTGTGTGTGTGTGTGCGTGCGTGTGGAACTAAAATACCAAATTGTCTCTCACTGTCGGCCTTTACAACCCAGCTGAATGAAAAGAAAATGAGCAAACCAGCATGGGGAACAGCATAAAGCTTCAAGACTCAATGGTGGGTGGGGAGGATGTTGTGTGTGCGATGAAGAGCAGAGGATAATGGGATGAGAGAGGAGTGGTGTTTAATACTGTCACATTATGAGTGATTGTGTTATTGTGCGATATTTGATTATTTTGCAAGAAGACTAGAATAGAATTCACTGCAATTGTCGTGTTCATTTGAGAGATAGAGTGAGAGACAGTTCCAGAACATCCAGGCTAAACATGGACCCTTGGAAACACAAACTAATGAAGGAGAGCTTGAGCAGAACCGCTGGCAGACAGCCATGCGACAAAACAGGCAAAACGCCAACCTCCAGAAATAAACGTGAAAGCATACAAAGGCCTGCCCTTCTCAGCCTCATACGGTGGTTCTGGGCCACTTCAGGCATCTGGGCCAATGACACAGAAAAACAGTTATTCACACAGTGTATACGCAGGGGAATATAATATCACACTGACGGTCCTGAACAGTTTTTAAGCAGAGGAAATAAATGTGACTCATTAATTTGTCACCGTAAAAGCCAAAGATACTATACAATACCCCATTTATCTGTTAAATGGAGCCAAGCTGTTTTAAGCCTTTCACATCTTGTTGACAGTTTGCTAGCTTCTATCCTTGTCAAATGTCTCGGCACAAACTGTGAAAAGCTCTACGTTGTCAAAGTGCTCCAAATGTCAACAGACACATTGTATGTGTTTATTGCAAATTAATTTGGTTTTCTGTGTGTAGCGGGATCTACAGTGCTTTGTTTTGACTGTAGTGACACCAATTTATTAACATTACCTGTAGATAAACTTATGAATAGAAAGCTTGGATTTGTTAGTCCTTGAGCAAATCTCTACTCACATGTCTTAGCCATAGGCCCTAACCCCCACAACCTTGACAGAGCTTTTTCTGAGTTGTTTAGAAGTTCCTCAGAATATTATGACTAGTAAGGCCATGAGAATAAACCTGAATTTATAGTTTCATCAGCCTTTTGTGGAAAAGATACATTTCCTTAACATATCATCACAAGCACCTATAAATGTGGTGCCTGCCAGGGGGATTAGAGGAAGATTAAATACAATCCAGGTTACAGTCTTTAATCAAAACATGCAGTAATGTAATGATATTATATTTCTAAGTAGGATTTAGATTGATCAATTTTAGATGGTCATTATCTATATACTGTAATTTATGTTAGTATAACTCTGTGAAAAAACAGGTAAAACAGAAAGTCAAAAGAAGAGTTACACTTGTGACACTTTTGGTTTAGACCCAATTAACATGTCATTATTTGGAAACACAGAGGAGGTAATTACTCTGATTAAACACTTACACCTGGTTCCAGAGGGGTGTGTGTGTGTGTGTGTGTGTGTGTGTGTGTGCGTGTGCGTGTGCGTGTGCGTGTGTGTGTGTGTGTGTACGTACAGTGCACATTATAAGCCATGATGGAGAAAATAATGTAATATGCTTCAGTGAGTTTAACTAGAGTATGTTCTCTTCCCATTAGCGCTAATTAATCACTCAAAGGTCATGACCTTCACATAGCAAACCCCTCACAGGGAAATCATGGGGTGTGTCTGTTGTTATTACAAAGCAGGATACCATTTTACCAAACTCTCCACTGAGTTAGAGAGGTTGTATCAATATTATAGTAATAAATACAGAGGCTGTATCAATAATTAATAATAATAATAATAATAATAATAATAAAATTAATAAATATTAAAATGTGTCTTAAAAGGGGTCTTTGTTCATGTTCATGTTATTATTAGTAAACGTTATGTTGGCCTGCTGCTTAAAGGCCTTTTGTTATTGAGACCAATTCATTTTCTGATTACCTCAACCATTTTATTGTTGTTGAGGAGCAAAAGCCCTTCTAACTCAGTAAGTTAAGAATTCTAAACATTGATGGGATTTGCTCCTAGTCCAAACTAGAAAACATTTTAACCACCTATACTGTTTCTCTGCATTAGAGGCACAATGCAATGCATTAAACTATACATGGCAGAATATTACCACAATTACTGATGTATTAATTAATGTTTTCTCACCTGTCACCATGAAATGTATTAGTCATGCACGCACACACACACACACACACACGCACACACGCATGCCAACATTAATGTGCAGGGTGCCATGTAATAATTGACTTTGTAATGGTGTAGCCTTCTGTATACAATAATTATTTACAGATTCATATACTTATAGGTTATATTCATATTTATGTTAATGAATATCTTCGGCCATTTACATTTTTGGAAAATAATACATTTGGAATCAAATAATTTGGCGGACCCCTTGCAGTACCTCTGAGGGGTGCTAGGGGTCCCAGACCCCCTGTTGAAGACCTCTGCTCTACAGCACTCAAAGACCCACATGTTTCTCTACCCAGTGCTACAGTGCAATTTAAGAGTGTATCTTTAACATAGACCTGAGTTCGCTCTACACCGCCTCCTTGTGGAGTAACAGAAAGACACGCAAGCTTTTTAAAAATGGTAAATGGACTGCTTTTATGTAGCACGTTTATCCAAAGCACTTTACAGTATTTTGTCACTCACACATTCATACACCGATGGTGATTGCTGCCATGCAGGGTGTGACCAACCACCGGGAACAATTGGGGGGTGGGGGGTTCGGCATCTTGCTCAAGGTTGCTTACAGGTAGGTCAACACCAGGGTTTGAACCCACAACCTCCTGGCTGGGAGCAAAACAGCCAGACCACTCGACCATCCAGAGAGAGAGAGAGAGAATCAACAAGTGACAGGCAGGTGGTTGCAATGGAAATGGTTAATATGAGGTGTGAACTATGGATACAGGTATGGTGTTCTGAAGGGGCACATGTCATGCCAAGGAAGACACTCTGTCAGTGCCAGTACACCAAACGATAACGGAAGTGTTTCCAGAGGACGCTAAACTGTAAAAGTGCGGAACACATCTGGCCACTGTAATGAAAAATATTCACGGTGGGGTACTTCTAATGCCTATAGTCCAAATGTGCATGGATATATTTTCAAACAGGGATTTTCCTTCATTTAAAAAGGCCTGTCCATATGGCAAAAAATCTCCATCTACATGAAATCTAAATTGCATGCTTTCAAGTCTGTCAAGAAAAACGCTGTAGATACCCACACAGGTTGACGCTTCACAAGCCAAATACTCTGTTTTGCCTGTGTACACGTCAACGCTGCGTTTTTAAACATCTTCACCCTGGAAGGAGTCCTGCTAACACTCTGTCTTTAGTGTCTAAGTCTTTAGTGACCGTATGCACTGTTTACGTGTGGAGGAAAGGCCGAACCGCATAGACATAGATACGTATTTAGGCATGTATGTGTGGACTAGGCATGAGAATGCTTGAGCATACGTTCTTTGAACGCATACATTCTGTGTCTGTGATTGTCACAGCAGGTTTGGACGTGTGGTGCTATTTTCTATGAATGCAGACACCTCAATGGGGAAGTGAAACTAACATAGCTCAGTCAGCATGCGGCCGCCCAACTTTCTAGTAAACAGGACCCTGCCCTGAACATTATGGGAGCCCATTTGTGCCACTCATTTCAATCAACAAATCAAAAATAAATTAAGAATTCAATAAATAAATGTGCAAATTCATGGTTAAATAGATAATTAAACAGACAATAAATTAACAATTTGGTAATCAAAAAGTGAATCGACAAGTTAAATATAAAAAACTATATTAAAATCATCTATTAAATAATAAAACGAATAAAACATATATTTTTCTTAGTATGACAATGAAGCGATTACTGAAATTGTATTGAATTGTATGTTTAATTTTCAATTGCGCAATTGTGAAAGCAATTGATAATAGCATTTTCAATTTACTCATTGCCTCTTCTCCTTGCTGCAGGGGGTAGACCTAAGCTGCTTGTCAGTCATTTCGCGGACGTGACCAAAAATTAGCAAAGTGTTCAAGCCCCAGAATGAGAAGTATTGAAGGAGCAGATTAATCCCCACCCTCACTCCTGACTAACTACCTTCAATTTGATGCAGCGTAGTCATGTGTTGGTCTCTTTGCAAAGATTAAAGGTGCAGTCAACCATTGCAAGCTAATTGTAAGCTAATACAATTTTTGTCAAATTTACTAAATATCTCCTCGCAGTTGGCAAGTTTGCGGTTCTCTGTTGGCGCTCCAAAAAAAATTGCCACGTACTTCTACTCACATCAATGCCCTAGGCTTCACAATGCATTTCAATATGTGGGGGGGGGGGCGGAGCTTCTGAGGGAGTTTGTTTTGATTTGAGCTCAAAGATATGTTAAATGTTTTTGAGCATGAAAATACATATTACATACAATAAAATACATATTTTTACATATAAAAGTCGTATTTTTTGTGTCCTCTGGAAACACCTCCATTATAGTTTGGCTTAACTGCAGCACTTTTCTGCATTGTGCTGTCTGAATTTTAAGCATGTTTTCTAAACGCTGTGCTGTCAAATGGATGAGGATTCTTCTTATTGATTTGCTTGTGTTATGTCTACTATTCCTCTCTGCACAAACACAAGCAAGTCAGGTTTGTCCCTAGGCACTGGAGCTGTGGGTGCTGCAGTGCCTGGGGACCCACGTGAGCCAGGTACATTTGGTACAGCATAGCTAATAATGCAGGTAACGCCAGCTAGACCCTCTTCACACATAAAATGTTGCTTAAAGCTTATCTCTACCACTTTCCCGCAAGCAAGTCATAACAAGCCAGCCAAAACAGTATATAATAATAATAATAATAAATACATTATATTAATAATAGTACATTTTATTTCAGGATGCCTTTCAAAACACTCAAGGACATTTTACATTGTACTGTACATAGGCAAATTCAAAGATCAATATAAAACATTGTGTTAAGATATATATATATAAAACACTATATGATTAAACTGATGAAATGATTATAATTCCAGAATTCCGCTGGCCCACTCCAGACATTTTTTAATATCAAAGCGTTCATTAATCCATACTATAACTGAATTACATTATTACATGTGGCTATGAGGTGATACACAATCTGCTAAATTGCTTCATGCTTAAATGCTAAATATATTTATTTTGTGAACATAACTGCGTAGCACCATTAGAGCACATACATACAAGAATTACATTATTTCTGGATTGCAACCAATCATCTCTCTTACTGTACCTGCATGTATCCTACCACTCCCAGTCAGATAGCCAATCGTGTTAGGGCACTGTATAAAGATAGCCAATCGTATTAGGGCACTGTATAAAGATAGCCAGTTGTATTAGAGCACTGTATAAAGATAGCCAATCGTGTAGAGCACTGTATAAAAGATAGCCAATCGTGTTAGAGCACTGTATTAAGATAGCCAATCGTGTTAGAGCATTGTATTAATAAGAGTGCAACACAAACTAAAACAGCGTTCAGCTTGAAGGGAGAAAAATCTGTCTATGATGACAGTTGGTGGTTGGAATGATTTGCTACATTTAGTGCCTATCTACAGTGGATGTGCACAGATGGTCCAACACAGTGTGAGATTTACCAGCATGTGTGAGAACAGAACAAGGCTGAGTGGATTAACAGTATCTGAGTGCTGCACAAATCCAGTATTATCCAGACATCTAAACAACATGCTCTATCTGCCCATACTGGTCTAACGTGCACATCTGTAATCACAGCAGTGCCACTAGTTAGTACTAAGATGGATGTTAATAATGAGCGTGTGTGTGCGTGTGTGTGTGTGTGTGTGCATGTTTAATTTGAAAATATTTGAAACAACAAGTCGCTACAGCTACAGCTTGTTGAACATAAAATGGGTAAACTAAGTCTGCTATGATGGCACTCTTGAGTGGAAAGGATCTCATTTTGGAGACAAAACATGCATTTAAAAGGAATAGAGATTAAAAAATGTAATTCAAGCACATTAATGTGTTGGATCTGGAGAGAAAATAACATGTTTTACATCCCCATATTTTGTTTTTGTTTGATGATTAAAGGTAAAGTAATCTAGTGCAAGATAATTGTAAGATAATACACGTTTTGTCAAATTCACCAAATATCGCATATAGCATTTCGCTATTTTACCGTTCTCTGTGCGTGTTGAAAACATAATCTGATACTTCCACACAGCCCTAAATAGGAACATAAACAAAGTGGCGAACACCGCTCACAACTACAAAGCTGTAGCACTACGCTTTGCTTTACAGAGCACTTCGATGTGTGGGGCGCCACGGAGGAATATAGTTTTGATTTGAGGTTGAAGTTAGCAAGCGTTCTCGAGAATCACTGACCCTGCCTTTTAATTACTATACATCTTAAGCATGCTACACTTATTTCTAGACATATCACGCATACAGCCAGGCACATGCCAAACCTGATGTTGTGGGTGTGCAAGGAAATTAATTGTGTTAGGCTAGGCGTTTGTGAGGCCAGGCTTTACAGTTTGTGTGTGTGTGTTTGTGTGTCTGTGTGTTGTAGACGCCATTTAGTTGGAGTTAATCAAAGGTGTGTGGGAGCCTGGGAGGTCACTCAGGGGTCACCTGAGCAGCCAATCACTTAATATAAGTGATAATATAAGTCTCTCTATTGGTTCCCTCTAGAGCTAGTACACTGTACACCGGTATGTGTTTTATTTTCTTTTAATGTATAAGGTGTTATTGCTTTAATAAAACATGCATATGCATTTTCCAATGGTGTTTATGACCGCTATAGGTTTTATGCACATGGCTGTGACTGATGGAAGGAAGGACAGTATAATTCAAACAGCAATCTATTGACTCTGCAGGCTATTAGGTTAATAAAGAGAGCGTCTGTGTGCGGTCTGGCCAGCGATCACCCGACTTGGAACGACATGCTGACCTCGCACAACGTCTTCTGCACGCTCAGCGATCCGACCCGCCTGGCTAAGTGATTGGCCCTGCGCTACAGTGTGATAAATGCGTTCTTTCGCTATTCCTGCTTTACCGTAGTCTATATCTTCTAACCTATTCTTTCTTTACCGTAGTCTATATCCTCTAATCTGGCTTTTGCTTCGCGTCTCTGCCAGGGCAACGAACTCCCTACTGATTGTGTATTGAAGCAGCCGGCGGCCTGAGTTTTTTTTTTTTTTTTTTTGCTAATGTAGAAAAAGTGATATTTTATTAATGCATGCCTGCCTAGTTGTCTTTTTAATGACCTTCTTTACATTTTCTGTGTCACTTTTGTTGGCCTGTTAGTATGTGTGTATGTAAGTGAAGCGAAAGTCGCCAATAATCAATTGCAGACTCATTGGTTTGCCAAATAGACAGTATACATTCTGCCAAGTTAATTTCTGCATATGCTACATTATTGACGACACGTCAAAACGGTATTGCCTAATGATCGATTTTCCTGTGGTTTATATAATAAGGGCTGACCGTGTTTGTAGATCACCATCTTTTCCGATCGCCAATACAGGCTACTTCTGCTTTCTGTCTTTCTTCTCATCCTTCAATTTCTCTACCTCTTCCTTGTGTCCTCCTCTCTCTCTCGGGATCCCGTGCACGCGGTCGTCACCCTTCTGCCTTGCGCGCTCCCGCGCCAAAAAAAACCCACCCTCCTCGCTCCAGTTTGAGTGAGTGAGTGAGAGCGAGCGAGCCAGAGCGGCAGAGGAACCGAGCTGTGCTGAGTCGGACATCCCATAATACTACTGTCGGAGGACATAGGTTACCGCGCTCCCAGCCGCTCAGACGGTGCTGATATGTCCCCCACGACCGCGGTTTGCAGCAACTGTTCCTGCCGGTGAGGATAGACTACAGACACGGTAAGAGATGCTCCGGTTTAACAGTTTGCGTGCTCCCCGTTTGTGTGTGTGTGTGTGTGTGTGTGTGTGTGTGTGCGTGTGCGCGTGTGCGTGCGTGTTTGTGGCTGCACTTGTTCAGAGACATCGACCATGTGGAGAGCGGCTTGGTTTGTTGTTGAAAACTACGATACCCCGCCCGCATCCTGGGTTAATAAGCCTGCAAATGGCTTAAATGGGTGTAGCCTACGTTTTCTAATGTTTCAGAAGCACATTTGGTCGTTTTTTTTTCCTTTGGGACATTATGGCTTCATATCCTAGCGTTGCACGTGGTAATCATAAATTAATTTCACAATCTTGTCATTTTAAACTCTAAGTATTACACAGGTTATTCTATAAATATAGCCTACACTTGTATTTGCAGAAGAAATAATGTACTCGTGACTGGCGCAATCACGCGTCCTATAGGCTACTGTAAATGTGAAGTTTTTAGGTGCGTGAGTGAAATATTAAAATACGCTGCGGGAACGCGGAGATGTGTGTGCAGAATATTGACCAGTCAGTATAACCAGCAATAGGCTATTACAGCCATGGACCCCCGCCTCACCCCCGCAACCCCCACCAGCTTTCAGTGCTTCTTGTCTGTAGTTACCATTTTGTCTTTCAAGTTTAAATTCACATTCAAATCCAACGGTTAATCCATTAAACCTGAAATTCTGGCGCAAGGCGAGCTTCTTTTCCATTGACCGGTCTATAGCCTATTATTTAGGGATTGTATGACCCATTATCTATCTATCTATTCGGCAAGATCTAAACTAGCATATCTAGCACATCTTAGTCTAAATTAAATCATAATTGGGGGATGTTGGGAAAATGTTAAAGCTGTTAAAGGGCCGTAAATGTAAATGTCTAACAACCGCAAAATGTTGCGCAGCGCGCTCACGCACTGCACGCACAGTTCCCTCGGGCAGGACGCGCGCATACAGGGTGCGCGGATGCCGCGGAACCGAGCGAATGGCGCACATATAGTCTACAGATATACTGTACTATGAGGGAGAGAGAGAGAGAGAGAGAGAGAGAGAGAGAGAGAGAGAGAGAGAGAGAGAGAGAGGGTCAAATAGTTGTTTCAACGAAGGCTAGAAAGTGTATTTCTCTGTCTGTGCGGTGTGTGTGTGTGTGTGTGTGTGTGTGTGTGTGTGTGTGTGTGTGTGTGTGCGGTGTGTGTCTGTGTGTGTATCTGTGTATGTGTGTGTGCGGTGTGTCTGCGTGTGTGTGTGTGTGTGTGTGTGTGTGTGTGTGCGGTGTGTGCGGTGTCTGTGTATCTGTGTATGTGTGTGTGTGTGTTGTAGAGATAAGAGGGAAATCCTCCGGCGGTATGGAACAGGGTTTCCCTCCTTGCGCAGCAGTAATGTCCAGGGTCTTCCCTCATCTCCCCATCTCTTCCCTGCACTGCGCTGCTGCTGTTTTTTTTTCCTCCAGCCTCTCCCTTTGTCTGTCTCCCCTCAAGGCGCTGATATCCCCCACCAACATACTGCGACCAGTCTGCCCCCTTCCATCAGGTGGAGCCTTATCCAACACATTGGGTCTGCCTTGAGTAAGAGCCATGTTAGCCGTGCTGGCTGTGATGCCTGATGGATTATTCATCAGCATCCTCCCCCTCCCCGACTCTTCCCATGTGCCCGGCTCTCTCTGTGGCTCCATGCCTTCGTCTGCACCTCTGGGCCGCTCTTTACAGACCTTAAACGTTGCACATCTGATCTAGCAGCCAAGATGTTATGATGGACACCACGACAGACCTTTCTCTGTTATGGCCTCCTCTCCTCTTATTGTCTACTATCCTCTCCTCCTCTCTCCTCTCCTCCCCTCTCCTCCCCTCTCCTCTCCTCTCCACCACACACACCCAACCTCAACTCCACTCATCTCCTCCACTCAGCTCAGCAGAGCGCCACGGCGAGGAC
>JAODUE010061498.1:0-16644 GCA_027564755.1 Amblyopsis hoosieri | reverse complement strand
CCAACAAGGGTGAATTTCCATCAGTTGAAAGGGCCTACATCAGCTTTTAAAACTATGTCGCCCCCTAGAGGTGTCACGGTAAAATAATTAGTTTAGTGTTTTCTTTTTTATTCTCGCGCCCCCCCTTTGAGGCGGGCCCCACAGTTTGGGAATGACTGCTCTAGCTGACGTTACATGTTCTGATTGATTGAAATTAAAGTATATCAAGGTTCACTTTATTGTTCCACAAAGTGGAAAATTTGGCTTGGGCTTCACTCATGCTGCAGCCATAAAGAGAGACAACAATTTACATGTACGTATATGCCATACAAAAGGTGTTAGTATAATAAATAATATTAATAAAATAAAAATAAACATAAAACAATGTCAATATAACAGTATCAAGGCACCATTATGCAAAAAAAATGCCTCTATTAGAGAAAATATCTACATAAACCCTTCAATACAGCTTTCCCTGTCCATATTTAAGAGTTTAATTGACACCGAGATAAATTAATTCTTAAATATCTTTAGCCAACATAAACAGGAGATGCTGTTTTGACTGAACAATGAATTGAGCGACAGGAATGCTAGTCCCAATAGGAAGACCTGTGTTGAAACTAAAACACACTGTTCTGTTAGAAGGCACATTATGCTGTTCTATTCTTCATTTATGTTTTCCAGCTCAATAGGGTGGCTGCCAAGTTCAGGATCTGGCATGACTTCAGAAATTCCCAATGTGATAAAGAGACTCCTGTTAAATTCACATTTAATAGACAGTGTGAGAAAACAACTGATATTCAGTCTGTGATACAGAGACTAAGAGATTGTCAATTAAAAGGATTCTTCGTAACTTTCCATAAACAAATAATCATCTTTTGTATATGTACTTAGTCTTTATGGCTACACACATAGTAAAGACACACCGCACACACAAATTCTTTATTTAACTCAATGTCACATATTGTGTTAAAAAAAAAAGTCATTTTCCCTTCATCTATCACTTATGAAGGCCACTAGACCCTGTTTATGTTTCATTGATTCACATGATGGATGCTAGAGTTATTACTGTCTTCTGACAAAAACGTGAATAAAAGAATAAATCAGTCACAAGTTCAAAGCACAGCTCTTTATAAAATGATATGGCAACATCAATGTAATGAATTAATAATACACTCAAAATGTGATGACCACATATATTCGAGATGTACTATAATTCTATATTAGCTCATATTTCACCTGTTAAAACTTAGGATAACAATATTTGCTTACATTCTTCAATATCTGTGGAGATTTTTACAACAACCAGGCATGGAGATGTAACATGTGGGGGTACCCTTTAATCTCATTCAAGAAAGCTGACTGCCTGAAACATATAAAGCTGGCATCCCATTTGAGTTTCACCTGGGTAGAGAAACACACCCTCTTGGATATATCAATGATGATGAGTTTGAGAAAGTGAGAGGTTCCCGGGGCAGGGGTTTACTGAAGGTATGGGGGAAGTTAGTTATGGGGTGTGTGGGTGAAGGTGGAGGCTGGTCTAAACTCAAAGGATTAACGGGGTGACTTCTCCTCTGGAATGTTCCACTGACAGATAAGGCCCGCCCACCCACAGCTGCCTGCTAGACAGGTGCACGGCTGAGCTGTGGGGAGGTGGGGGACGGGGGGAGAAGAGTGCTGGGGGATGTTGGTGAACGCAGCACCATGGAGAAACCTCTGAATGCAACACAGACATAGCTTGACGAGAATATCAACAAACTATTTGGAAGAGATGCCCACTGAAGCATTTCAAAGCAAACAAATTGTCAAGCTGTTAAAGGTTAGCTATCTACCTTCCTGCATCGAATGAAGCCAGTCTCCATGCTCAAATTCAGAATTGGAAAACAGCTAGATTGCTGTACACAATCTCTGCATGTGTGTTACACCATGAAGTAGAACTACGTTGATACAATTACACAGAAGTGAGCTGTCCGTACCTGACTACATAGCCATTTCATATTAGCCGTAAAACCCACAGTGCTGTACAGTCTGGTAAATGCTAAACTGATAGCTGCTTGAGCTAGCAGTGAAGACGTTGGAAGGATTAATTACATACGTCATTGAAAAAGATCAACATAAACAAACTTCACTGTTGGTGGAGGCCTCAGTGGCAAACAATGTTTGTGTATGTTGGTCCAGTTATTTAACCATTGCGGTGTATGCATAGACATGGCAGCATTTAGTAACACACACAGACCAGTGGGTGAAATTATTTGTCTTGCCATAATTTATGTTTGGGAATGTACAAGAGCCTGTCCATGCTTGTGGTGCAATGTTAAGTATTACTTTGCAGAAATGGGAGACAAAGGATTAATTTTCCCACTCTTATTGCTATGCTACAAACACAGGACCATAATGGTAAACACACCACAGTCTTAAGAACATCCTCAGGTTTTGTCAAGTAGCAACAAAGGCAAATAAACACTGCTGCTGTACTACAACAATACCATCCTCAGAGGCAAAGAAACATTCTTCATACACTTCCTGTGAAGACAGGGAGATTCCTCTTGGTAGTGGGAGTGCATGGGATTATGTGCTATGGGATGTTTGATGGATAGAGGGTCTGTGAAATTGGACTCTGTTTTCTCCTGCCTTTTATGACCTGCCCAGTCTCGCTTGGTGTCCTTTGAGAGCCAGGTAGTGTATGAAAACATCAGGTGCAGACTCAAAGACACCCCTTTGCTCTGGGATGGGAGAGGTTAAAGGTGATAATGGTGGCACAGTGAGATCCAGGTGGTTTCTGGGAAGCTAAACTAAGATCCACACCAGTCAAATATCATACTTGACCTAAAACACACAAAACAATTGAATCCAGGAGGTAATGTGAAACACTACAAACAGAGGGAGGGTGCCTTTCAGTCTTCACAATTACACTGGATGGATTTTGTGTTGGCCGCAGTAGTGAGGAAGATGTTGTTGACAAAGCAGGCATGTCTGTGCCACCCCACCATCCACACTGTTTAGGGCAGATCATCCAGGCATGTGTGCAGACCACCATGCAGGGCTTTGTACTTTCCCTGGATGAGTCTCTCTTCCACAAGACTGGTGAGCTACACAGCTCTAAACATGTCTAGGACAGTGCAACTTTCCCATCGTACAATTCCTCATGCTTCTGGCTCTGCACTACCAACATAATAGAGATGTATTGTCTCGCTGACTACTGAAGGGGTAGCTGTGACGTTTCTCAAGATTTATCGGTGGGACGAGAGCAAACAATGGCTGAAACTGCTAAACACACCCCTAAAGCCAGCCCTGCATGTTGACAGGCCAGCTGTAAACATATCTCACACTGCAGGCCAACATCTATTCTGCTTGCTGTGACAGTGGAAAATTAAAGGTCACATATGTAATTCAAGAATGATTCAAAGATATTAGTCTAGTGTTGCTAGTATTAGAGTAAACAGCCCATTTCTGGTGTTCATTTAGCTTGCAGATGAGCTCCGCTGAGATTTGTTCTATTTTCAAGTGACACTGCATGCAATACATCACCCCCAGGGCTCTAGATTTTCATCCCAAGCTCACTGTTTATGTTATGAACAATATGCGCATGTAGCTGTAGAGAGAATGTGGACAACTCACACTCTTCCTATTCTGTCTCTAGAGGTGGTTCTCATGCTGTTCTAATCTCCATATTTGTTTTATCCTTGTGTTCTTTTGTAGTGAATATGGCAATTTAATGAATTTTTAGATCTATCGAATCCCGCAAAGCTACAAATCATAAAGGTCTTAAGGTCACATTGTTCAAACTTGGTGAGCAGTCAGACGCGGTAATCTGTGCTGAAAAGCCCCTGAAAGAGTCTGTTGTTGCCCCCAGCCACCCCCTAACTCCACCCCAACGTATGCTGGAAAACATTACAAGTTAGGTTCTGTGAGTGTCCACTGTCAGCGGAGCTGCTTAAATGGTATTAGGTTTGAATGTCTATCAGAGTCTTTTGATCTGGCAAAGACGTACATTCATACATTGATTTGTTTACATTATTCCTATTCTGGGAGATTTGTGTCTTTTAGATTTAGTTTCTACGTTTAAAGTTATTATTGTCTTCAACCAGTTTTTGATGTGACATGTTTTAACAATGTAAACTTCCAATTTAACTTGTTTGTTCCAACAGATGCAACAGATAATATACTCTCTTATCAACAACCTCAGTATTGGCTACCACCACTCAGATGTGTGCAAGTGTTGCTGGCAATGTGCTGAAATCTCCTTTTCAACTGTGGACAAGCATGTCAACAAACGGCAAAGCGTGTTATGACAAATTAGACAGGGCGATTGTGGCAATACCATGCCTTGATGATTCCACACAAAGCACTTCTTTGAGAGCAGAATATTTTCTTTCACTTGGCTATGGATTGCATCCCATTTTTTCAGAGCAGGTCCTGGGTAGCCACTGACACCCTAACACACAGCTTCCCATCATCCCCAGCCTGCCACCAACCCTATCAATGGCTGTGGTCAGCAGACAGACAGAGGGTAAAATGCGATTTAAAAGAAATACAGAGAGAGAGAAAGAGAGATAAATATGCATTCAGTGAAGTGTAGAAGAATATCACGGGGCTCCTAAAGCCAATAGACTGTCAATGAATGCAGCCCTTAATGAATCAAACAAAAAGCCTTTTTTCACACCATATTTCACTGTAATTCATGGGTTTAAGCACACACAAGAGAAACACAGCTGGGATTCAGTGTGATAGAAACTTGGAATCATTTTCCTTTTTCATTTTCCAAATTGTATCCAAAACGATGCTCGTGTTTAAAGGGCGGGTTGGAACCCCTTCTACTCCCCCTACAATGTCTCTAGCCTCCCCCTGAAGCCACACGCACAGGGCCGAACAAAGGCCAACCCAGCGTGGCGAGAGGCTCAACACCAGGAGAGGCAGAGAGGGAGGTTGGTGGGGAGCATGAAGGGTGAGTTATTGAAGGACACAGCATACTGGATGTCAAAGCGAGTTGTGTGCTGGCTGCTTGCTCTGCTACATAGTATACTCTAATGTTCCATCCCTATATGACGCTATATGATTCCTATTACAATAGTGAAACGTGTGTATGAAACACAGTCGCCCAAACACAAGTCATGTTAGAAGCAAACTGTTGTGCTCGATACATTTCAACAATTACAAATGGCAGCAGCTCACTGCAGTCTCTCTAATCAATGGCACTGGCTCTGTTTCCCTGTCCTGTGTGGATACGCTGTGCTCAGGCCCTGACATCCCAGCTCATCCACTAAATTGACAAGGAGGGGAGGGGAGAGGGCTGCTGTGCTGGAGAGGAGAGGTGATACACCACAGCATGTGGTTGTCATGGAGCTGCTAGAGGGAAGTAGGTGGGCAGAGATAGAAGACAACATGATGAGATATAAAGATTCCATTATTTTCCATGTGTGTTAGGATGGTCTCTCTTTCCCTGCTCCAGTGTCTCTAGGGCTGCTGGAAATTAATCTAAAGGGACATTCCTCGATTTGTGTCGGAATACCCTTGTGGGTGCAATCAAGGCATGGCCTTGCTCTTGTCTCCCACTACAGCACTAGGCTCAACCCTCTATATAAAATACCTATATCCTAGTTGTGATTCAAATGTATGGTGAACTTGATGTTAATTTTGAGGAATAAAATACAATTTAGAATATGTAGTTGCATTTCAGACACCTAACTAATAGTTATACTGTATATTGTTCATCATATAATGACCACAACAGCAGAATAACATCAAATCAGGCATGGTCACATGGTCAAGATTGTACAATAATAAAATGAATCAGAAAGCCTTACCTCTGTTAAAGGTTTACATTATGTTGAGCACAACAAAAGCTCCTGAGACATACATGTTACATATGTTTCAGTGGCTTCAGCATGTTGAGGTGCAAGCATATCAACTTTTATTTAAACTGAGGTAAGGAAGCTATAGAGCAGTGTTCCCCAATCCTGGTCATAGAGGGCCTCTGCCCTGTATATTTTAGATGTCTCACTGCTCCAACACAGCTGATTCAAATGAATAGCTTGTTATCAGGATTCTAACGTGATTCTAATCTGAATCAGGTGTGTTGGAGCAGGCAGACATCTAAAACATGCAGGCAGCGGCCCATAAGTCTATGAGCGGCCCTCTAGGACCAGGATTGGTGAACACTACTATAGAGCGTTCAACACAGATGAACACATTTATGCTGTAGGTCCCTGAACATAAACAAAGTCACACATGCCCATCTGTGTTAGCTTGCTCCACAAGCTGCTTCTGCTGAAGGAGCCATCACCTTGTTTGCTCTCCAATTAGCCTGCTCTTCAGATGTGAGTCAGGGCTCTCCTGAGGAGAGTGTTTCATTGCTCCCTATCACTTGTGAACTCTGCTCTACCAGTAGTGGAGCTGAATGTGCCGTGTAGAAAACAGGCAACCAGCTAGAGCAAAAGCAAAAGCAAAAGCTAGAGCTAAAGCCATGCTAAAACAATTAATATAGTTTTCTAGCTTTAAGCCTTCAAAAAAATGTTTAACAATGCGGCTACTGCTGGTCTAAAAATAGATTGTATTTTCGCTCAGTAAATTCTAATTTGGAAAAGAGATGATGTGATGAAAACAAGATTAATAGCCTACTGTAAGTAACAAATTGACATAGAATACCAGCTTTGGTGCACCTAGGCCTAAATGTTAATGTTATAGGGTTTTAAAAATGTGCTTTGTTGATTTACTCACCTTTGTAAACTGTTCTTACAGTTCTATGCTGTAAACGTACAGCATGTAATTATAATAATAAAATGCATTAACACCTATCCACATATAAAAAGGTTATTCTACATAGTCATGGATTCCACACAGTGCCAAGCGCTACCTGCCTCCTTGCAGGAGTTTAGTCCTTGTATTTGCTTTAAAAAAAAATCTATATTAGGAAAAAATAAATCTTCCGGAATCCTGTCAGTGTCACCAACATTGACATTTGACTGATTATAGCCTAAATGAAAAGTTAGGCAAATTTTCCCTATTGAAATATGTTGTAATTCTTCTCCCAAAAAAAAATTGGAATCGGAACCGGAATTCAATAAGAACCGGATTCGATAAGCAGAATCGTAATTAGGCCCGCCACAGTTACATTTTTTCAGCCATAGTTTCATAATGATCAACATTTTTCATAATAACGATCACTAAAGCCGGTTGGACACTGCACAGCAGATAATTTTGCAGACAGTGTAAGTTGCTCAAATAGTTTACACCGCACTGATGCATGCAGTTAAACACACACACACGCACACACACACGTAGCTGCATTGTTCCAAAGAGTTTGAATTTATACATTCTGTTTATAGTTATTTATATATTTATTTAGTTACCATAAATCCTCCACCCACGCACACAGACTGTTGCCAGTTGCGTTCGAGGTTCGAGCCTCTTTGAAAACCCTTTCCCGTGTTAGCTTAGCTAGAGCATTTTCACTGCTAGCTAAGGCAACAACAAGATACATTTTACCCGTAAATATATAGTTTTATGCTTTTACCACTAGCGTTTGTTGTCAAAAAACCTGCGTACGACTAGTAAGAAAGATTAGGCGTTTTAAATATACTGTAGCTTACTTACTTACTACTAACTTTTTTAGAGAACCACAGTGACGCTGTAGTCCTACACAGTCAGAAAATTATATTCTTAGACTCTGATCGTTTCATATGGTAATTGATATAAATAGGATGTTATAATAACATGTTTCTGTATATTTCTAAAAACCAGTATGTAAACAGTGCCTTCGAACTTTCAAGGCAAAGCTTTACCCACTGAGTAGAAACTAAGTGAGCAGCTCCGCTATTGTCAGGTGACATCATATAATTTTTTTTTAAAAGAGTTTAATCAAAATTCCTATAGGCTGTTTAGTTGTTCAGGTTGTCCTTCATATCACATTAAGGAGACATTCTACTGTAGAATTTCTAACATTAATTAAGTGGAAACATATACAGTACTGTAGCTTATGTGACCTTGGCACATTTTTGAGCAAACGTATTACGTATATATATTATTTTATGAAAAGTCAAATATGATCATATCACAAAGACTGTAATCATGTATCTTCTGTTACTTATGATTAAAACCAAAATACAGACAAAGCCAATGAGAATATACACCACCATATAGAGAGCAATACAGCTTACAATAAAAACAATAATTAAAACCCAAACTACAAAAGGTGAATTTTACATTATGTTTGGCTTAAATAGAATTTCAAATGTGCCCCCAAATTTTTGTCTGCATCCTACATATTTTAACTTTGGAGCACATGTGAAAAAGTAAGCAGAGAGCCCTGCTTTGCCACACAGTTCTTCATAGATATAGCCTCTCAAAGTGCACTACATGTACATGTGTGTGTGTTGCTTGTATAATATTGTATGTTGGTAAAATAAATCCAGGGCTACCAAAATTACATTTGACATACTGTTCATGTTACCAAAGGAACTATCAGAAGCCTCAGATCTGTTTGACAGGGTTGTGGCTGACACCTCCCCTTGAACAAATGCAAGTACTTTAGATCATAGCCCAGTGTGTAGAGGCAGAGAAGAAAACCATGGTAGATGACCGAACAGCAGCACCCTGACTACAGTATGGAGATGATCGATCTAGTCAGTGGATTCATTAGATCGCAGAGAACTGGAAATTGGGAAAAGCACCTTGATACCCTGACAGACTTGATGTGATTCATGGCCGCCTCTGGTCATAACCTGTATGTCAAATCTACTACAAAACATGCATACCCAAGTTTACAAAAGATTTCAGGGACATGGTCTGTACAGTAAGTTGTTTAAAAACAACTGTAGGACTGATAGGGGGCAGACCTTCACCCACAGACATGTATCCTTTAGGTTGTGTTTTTTCCTCAAGCAAATTAGTAAGCATTAAGCACCTAGATTTTGACTAAGCCTTTTCTCAGAGAGCTATTATAAACCTCAGCCAGTTCTAGAGGAAAAAGCAAAACGTGATTTATATTGTTCAGCAAAATAATGACATGCCACTAATTATAGTGAAAGATATGACACATATATATCTGACTTTGACACAATTGCTTTGTGGAAATACCTGCAACTATTGGGAGAAAGTTTTACCTTAGAATTGCTTTGTGTAACTGTCAAGATAATGGAAATAAAATTGCATGCAACTGGCAACCTGCAACTACTTTAAATGTGTAAACCTGGAAAGGTTGGATTCTTTCCATGGTCCCTTCAGTGGACCTCTACCTTTTTACTTATGTTTTTATGGAGGTTTTTTCTTGCCAGATGGGAGGAACAACTGAAAAGGGTGTCAATTGTTTCCATGTAAAATGCAGGCCTGTCCAGCCCTTTTGATATAGCCTAGAGATAGGTATGGATAAAGAGCTGTATAAATAAACTTTACTTTACTTGACAAAAACTCTGTTTTTAGGGTCTAATATCAGTATTCAGAATGTATATGGGAATTATTTTACAACTGGTACCACAAGCAATCTGAAAGTTCTTTGCATGCAAAGTAAATTCAGCTGTTTGCTATAGCTGCAATTTAATTTTCTTTCACTTTCTTTAATTTATTTATATTATCTGTGGCCTTGGTATTTATGCTCAGTATGTCGTCATATCCATCACTGTAACTGTTCTCATTGTGCCCAAATGTAGTTCTTTGCTACAACTTGGATTTATATTGTGCTGCAAAGTTATTTCCTTTACCACAGTTGCATTAATATACCAACAGCCAGAACATGCCTGGTGGTACTTCTTTAACTGCATGCATATCTTTCACTGTTGCTCCAGAAAACGTTGTTGTTTTCTCAGCTCTAATTGTATAATATAAGCTTTTTCTCTCTGAACAGTCTCTCTCTCAAAACACGCATTGACTAAATAACATACAGTCCAATCTTGAGCGAATATCTGATTTCACCGAAATGACTGGCAGTAACCTGAGGTTGATATTCCCACCAGATCCTTGGTTTCTCATAAAGTACCAATCAACCGTTCAACAGCCTCATTCATGATGGATTTTCAATGTTTGGAAAATTTTTGAATAAACATACAAACTGTTATACTGTTATGTTTTGCACAATTCCCCACCTCTTACACAAACGAAGTAGTTGAACAGCTTCACTTTAACAGATTCCTCAGTATCCCCCATAGTCAAATCCATGAGGTTTGCAAAATGGTTACATTATGTTTGCAAGAGGTCACCACAAATAAAATGATGTTGGGGAAGACAACTAGTGAAAGAGTGCCTTGTGAGAGTGCTCCTAGTTTTTTACATCACTTAACACAAAATTTTGTCCTTTTTCACCCTCCCTCACAAAGTCACACCTCCTCTGGTAATTAACGTGTAACGACCGCTGTGAGTGGAGAGCGAATGGCACTGTCTGCCAGAGGTAAGAGAGAGGTGCGGGGGTGCGGTGTTTACCCAGAGACCTATGCCCTACAGAGAGCCAGGGGGAAGGCTGTGGTTGGGCCAGAGGCCATTAAAGCCCTGATGGCTTCTGACAGTAATTTCTTCATGAGTCCACAGCCTGCAGCGGCCTGCCAGTGGTGAGATTGGGTACCTCCTCTTGCCCATTAAACAGCACAAACTGTGCCCACAAATCCCACTCAATGGTATATCTGTACTCAAGGAAACTAGTGTGTGTGTGTGTGTGTGTGAGAGGAGGGAGGGGGTAGCCTGCAGGAAGGGGGGTGTCCATCGTAAGACGGTCTTGGCGACAGGGCCCAGAGGTTGGGGCATGTTTCTTCAGCGTCTCCATCACTCCAGGCTGGAGGCTAAACCACTGGGGAACATATTAGGAAAACTCTGCCTCGACATGGAGCCAGATAGTAAAAGGTGTTTACGTGCACCTCAGCCCAGGGGAACACAAATCACGTATGGCAAGGCTTCCACATTGTGCTAGGTGGAGGTTAGAGTATCAGCAGAGGTGACATGGATTGATAGCAGTGCCTGGTTTGAGGTTTAGGTCAGGGCTGGAGACTTGTGGCAGGCAAGCTTATAGCTAATACACAACTGGAACCAGCACACAGGCACATTAACAGATTACATGGCTGTTTGGGGAAGGGAAATGTTGTTCTGGGCATGGTGCTAACATCACCTTCAGGGGGAGTTAGGCCAGGGTAACTTGGATGGAAATGGAGGACTGTGGCACAGTGATGGGGTGGATTGTGGGTTTGTAATAAGAAGCCAACGTTTGCAGCAGAAAGACATTTGCATCAAGCACATTTTGGATGCATTGAATGAATCTCATTTGTAATGTAGCTGTGAGCTAAGCACTCATATTATTAAATTATTATAATTATTCCCAGGTCTACTAATTCATAGTAGACATAGGAGAGTAGCACTCTTAGTTTTGCCAGTTTAATATAGGAAAATACAGGATGTATAAAGTGTTATATATAGGGCTTTTAGGGTCTCTTTGTTTTATATTCTCTCCCATTGCCCTGTTGTGGTTGAAGAAAGTGCACTAATGAGGGTACCCACTGATAATCCACTTTCTG
The DNA here is from genome assembly GCA_027564755.1 of Amblyopsis hoosieri. Lineage (NCBI taxonomy): Eukaryota > Metazoa > Chordata > Actinopteri > Percopsiformes > Amblyopsidae > Amblyopsis > Amblyopsis hoosieri. The sequence continues at coordinate 5,176 of JAODUE010061498.1, read as the reverse complement.
AGAGTTGACAGTTCATAATCTCCCCTCCTGTGGTGTTAGAACTAGACCACAGAGCATTATTATTATGTTATTATAACATATGAGGGAGACCAGCATGCTAATCTAAGGTTACATGCTAAGACTGAATGATCAGGTCAGTCTCAGGTCATTTCCTCAGCCCTATAGGGGACTCACTGTGTGAAAAGTCATGGCTTGCAATTTACCAGACCCAAATGAATCATCCTGAAACAATATAAGTATTGTAATGCAACGAGACAGCTCAAGCTTAACTCAACTCCATTGTTGCTTACATATGTATGTACACATGGATTTAAGTCCTCAACACACACACACACACACACACACATAAAAACCTTAATGCACATACAATACACATTATTATAATGTATCTGTCTTTAGTCCATCTAGAAAAGGAAATGCGCAATGAGAAAATAAATTAGTAGCAAGCGTTCTTCCAATTCCCAAGCATTTATTCTGCCCCAGGGGAATTGGCAAGATGTCTTAAAATGGTCTATGATACAGAGCCTTTGCTATGTATGAGTAATACTTGGCTGTTACAGACAGTATCAACAAGTTGTTTTATTAAAGACACAGCGAGAAACACAACATGGCATAAGATTTACATCATGCAAGTCCAGACATAGTATGATAGTAATTGGATTAGAAATCAAGGCTTTCTTTAAATGTTTTGACTTGTTCCAACCATTATCAATGCATTAGAATTCACAGACCTGCTCATTGCAATACTGTATGTATATACCATATTATATGTATATGTATACAATACACTGCGATGTATAAAATATTCCTTTATTTCTAATAAACAAGAATACATATGAACATGTCAGGTTTGTTTTAATGCTTTCTAAAAAACTGCTGTACAAAAAGGGGGTGCTATACGTCAGTACATGACATTGTATGTATGTTATGTGTGTAGCCATGTAGTAAACTAGCCATACATTTTCATTAATAACAAAGAATGTAACAATACAATGGAGGGAGGGGCACAAAATGCAATGTCACATACAAAATCTTGTACAAACTGTAAAAGTGTACTTTTTAGACACACAAAGGACACATACATTGTATGTGTTAAATTATTTTGTTTGTCAGGACACAAAAAGCTACTACATTATTCACAGATTCAGCAGTCTGTTTAAATACCATAACTCTACAAAGTGAATTTACATTTCTTTAAAGTGCAAATACTATAGTTTCCATATTGCCGATTGGTATGGGCAAAATCTCCAGTAGGGAATTTTCTTTCAAATTAGCCTTGCTTCTTTGATGGGTTCTGCAAAGATAATTGACTATGTAAGTCTTTATTTCTGTTTTATTGTTAGTCAAGTACAATGTGTGACATCCCTGGCCTGGATGTGATTGGAGCTTAATTAGCCTTGATTGGCCTCACCTAGCCAGGCATTATAAGAGTGCACACTATTCACACACTCTGCCCCTCCTGCCACCACACATGCCATTTGTTGTTTGGTTTTGTTAGTTGGCATGCAACACGCACCACACATATTCAGTACATACACCTACAGACATTCACACCTCATTGTATGTTTCTGTTAATGTATGTTAGTTTGGAGATTTGAGTTATGTTTAGTTTATGGCCTTTGAGCCAGGCTGTAACATGGGGGCTCGTCCATTTGTTTCATTGGGTTTGGGTTAGTATTTGTTATTGCTTGGGGTTTGGTTGTTTGGTCTTTTTGTCTGTGGGCCAGACTTTTGGGGGTGCCGTGTGTGTCTGGTGGTTGTAGGAGGAGGGTAGTGTTGTTTGTTGTCCCAGGTTGTGGTACATGTTATGGTGGTGTGTGTGGAAGGGCGTGGAACTAGATTCCCCTGTTAGGCCTACAACTTGTTCTTCTTAGGAACGGTCTGTTTGTTTTTTTCCTTTAATGTGGCGGAGACCGCGGGTGGAGCCGGTTTATGATAAACTGCCTCGGAGCACTTCCTCGGACTCAAGGTGGTCGCTGATTGTCAGTCACCATTTTTGTTTCCAGAGGAGTTAGTGCATAAGTACCCACCTCCAGTATCTGCACGAAGACTAGGGTTGAGTTTAGGTAGGTCAGTTTCCTTTTTAGTCAGATTAGGGGGAAATGTTCCTTTAACATGTGTGATTTGGTGTGATTTGGCTGTCTTGTCTGCCTGACTGGAATAGTGCTGTAGTCTGGTGTTCTGAAGTGGTCCTGTGCTCTCCAGTTTGTGGTTGGTGCTCTCTGGCGCTTAATGTTTGTTTTTCCCTTGTTATTAATTTGCTTCTTTTACTTTGAAGATTGCTGATAAAGGGACAAATATTCCAGGTGGTTCAGGGAGTTTGTCTGTTCTATGGGACATTTTGTATTGTACCTGGTTTTAAATGGTGCAGGTGTACTGTCTGTACATTTGTTGGAAGGTGGAACCTTGTTTTTAAGGAGGATGGTGTGACATCCCTGGCCTGGATGTGGTTGGAGCTTAATTAGCCTCGATTGGCATCACCTGACCGGGGCATTATAAGAGTGCTTCAGCACACTATTGATGCTCTGACCTTCCTGGCACCACACATGCCATTTGTAAGGTGGTGGGATGAGAGTTTTTTTTATTATCTTCAGAAAACTGATCTCTTTCTTTCTCTCTTTGATTCACTTGTGTGTTCAAGGCCTCTACATCTAGATTCAAAGATTTATTCTCCTTTTCAAAATTTTTTAGGCAAGTAGAAATATCAGCATTTTCTTGTGTTAGTGCTAGCAACTTCCTTTGCAATTCCTTTCCATGTTTTTGTTTTGAATTGTCAAGTTCGTTGCGCAGAGCTTCTGAAATAGTGTGATTCTGGGTCATTTATAGACAATGTGATCTCAGTCCGTGGTGAGACAATTGTGCAACATCATAGGCTTTCTACCAGTTTAGTAGGCCTACTGGTAATCACGTGTAACTTTGTCCGGCAGATGTTGGGCCAAAATATCAGCTGGAAAATATGACTAATTAATTATAAAATAAAGCATATTAAATAAAGCATATTAAATAGCGCAAGATCAAAATCTTTTGGCGCGCCAAGCGCGTAGTCTACGGTACACCGCCTTGATTTAGGAATCATGTAGACAGAAAGAAGTGATGGCACAGTTTCGGTTTAACAACCTGAAAAACTAGGGGACAACATATTCCATTTTGTTTCCCACACGAAATGCAGATATGCAGTGTCTACGATGCGCTTCCCAGACTAAGTACATCACTTTACTAAACTGTAGTAAACATAACGTCTGAGTGTCGTAAATACATACACTCCCAAAGGCTACAACCGGCTAATATGGGGCTGAGGGAATTTGTGCTTAGATAGCGCACACGCCCTAGATTAGACGTCATATTCGATGGGCTAGCCTCATGAAAAAAATACAATGTAAACATTGCGGTACCAGCGGTTGCTTGCCGCGGCCTTTTTTTCCCCCTTTTCCTGGTTTAAGTTCCCCTCTCTACCCTTTCCTTTTTATTTGTAAATAAAATGTTGGTTCTGGGGGCACTGCTTTGGTGGTTTACACAGATCACAATCCTCTGCTGTTTTTGCGATCACTGAAAATCCCAAATCAACGGCTGATGAGGTGGGCTCTGTTCCTGCAGCCTTATGATTTGGACATTCGGCATATTGTCGGCAGGGAGAATGTGTTAGCTGACGCTTTGTCCCGGGCTCCAGTGTTGTAGGGTGGTCCGGTGGGGGCAAGGTCAGTAGTTGTTGTGACGGCCCTGCTTTGTTTCGGCAGGCCGGTTGTTCTTATTGGCTGGGTAGGCCCTAATTAGGCTAACTAAGAGCACCTGGGCATGTCAATCATATACAGTATAGGTGTGTTGCAGCACACTGTCTGGGTGACCCTCCTGGCACCACACATGCTGTTGTTGGTTTGTTTTTTTAGTTTGCTTCTTAGTTTGGTTAGCTTCTTAGTTTGGTTAGCTTCTTAGTTTGGTTAGCATGCAACACGCACCACATATGTTCAGTACTTACACCTACAGACATTCACACCTCATTCTATGTTATTCTGTTTGTTAGATAAGAGTTTGGTTTGTTTGGTTTACGGCCCATGAGCCAGGTCGTAACATTGTGCATTTGGCCTATATACACGGCTTAGTTTATGAGAAATCAAAATGGTGACAAAATCCTTTGTTGTGGTAGCAGTGGAGTTGGGCTAAGGGATTCTTACACAGCTTTGCTTCTGCTTAACATTTATCCAATATGTTCGCTACACACAGCCACAATTTAATACTTTAAAAGGGAAAATGACCTACCAGTTTACTGGAAGATACTCCTTCTCCTGTGATTGTCCCTATGAAACAGAAAGCGATACTGACCTCAACAAACATTCTGGTTAATGTTTTATTTACATTGCTCTGAATTCTCCTTCTACTTTTCAATCTTGCCATGAATATTCCCATCTAGTGAAAGTGGATACTGTTGTGTACTATACGGTAGTGGCTCTCCAACTTTTGACCCATGACCACAGTGACCTACATATTTTCTACATGTATGCACTATTTTGAAAATTTTCACAATGCCAACCCCCACACCAAGTGGTGTCCCCTCCCTCACATTGAGAATCTCTGATAACCAGGCTACCATAGTGGTGGGCAGTGTGTTCCTCATGTTGCGTATTGGTTTGTGTCTGACCTTCTTCCTTGGTCACGTCGAGACAACCCATCAGCTCCTGTAGAGACAAGGCTTTGTCGTTGCTGATGTCACAGTATTCCACAAACTTCTTCACACACTTTTTAGGCTTGGACTTCTTCCGCAGGAAGCGTTTGAAAGGCTTAATCTCCTTCTTCCCAATGTCACCACTGGAGTTCTTGTCTAGCTGGCTGAAGTACCAGTGGACCACTCTTTCTTCCAGGGTATGGCTGGGGTCTGGCTCAGCCATGCTAGATTGATAAGATACACTGGTCATTTCAGAAACAGTCTGCCATTCTCCCATGTCTCTAATCAACAAGCTATCTTATAGGTCTATATCTGATGTTAGGGATGCAGTCTGTCCATCCATACAGCATTCTGATCATTCATCCATCATCACTCTATCCATCCATACATCACTCTATTATCCATCCAGCCATCCTCACTCTATCCATCCATCACCATCATAATGGCCAAAATGCTAATCACGATTATTTTGATCAATATTGAGATCACGATTATTTATCACAATTATTCATTGATTTT
>JAODUE010061477.1:0-16646 GCA_027564755.1 Amblyopsis hoosieri | reverse complement strand
TAATTATTTTTTCAATTATTTTTATATTTATTTAATTATTTATACTTTTCTTTATTTATTTATACTTTTATATATTTCTTTCTTTATTTTTTATTATGGCAGTCCTGGTCCTCCATAACTAACAATGTGGTAGTACCAATGTGGTAAAACAGCATGATGTAGACTGCTATGTTGTTGCAGGGGTGGTGGTAATGTAGTTTCTAAGCACATGCTTGTCCTTTGCAGGGAACAGGTAAGGGAAGTGGGTGAGATGAAAAGGAATTGTACTGATTTCCTGTTTTCAATCTAGAAGAATGATATCATTCCTCTTATACGTGCTTTGTGGACATATGAATTAAAGTTTTTTTTGTTTGAGATAATTAATTTGGCTTCATCCTGTGTAATCAACCAGGTAGTCAAACCTGGTTGATGTAGTGCATGGCGGCACTAGGGGAAATGTAATTATTTTGCTAAACACCGTAAACAGCCTGTGTGGTTTGTGATGCCTTTAGTGAAAGCTTTAAGCCACAACCGCAATGTCATACAGGTGTACATCTCCGTTCTGCTCTGTGTACATGGTGCACAACATCTGCTGGGTATAGAGACCAATCACGAGTGTAAATTGAAAGTCTGGTTCAAGTTTAGGGAGTGGGGGATGTTAAATTTAAGACATGCACAAACCGCAGTCAAGCATTTTCAGTTTACCTACAATACGAAAAAGGAATGGAAAAAAAAAACTATTGTGTTATAACATTTACAATAAGCTATGGTTTTTCAATGCTCTACTCGCAGAATTCTCTACATACAAGATTACTTGCAGAAATGCACAGTTACAATAATTTAATATAGCCCAGGCTACACTGTTATCTGTAAAGCAACATGAACAAATACAAAAATAGGCCATGCTTAATGTAGAGCCTGCATTAGAAGCATGCTGCATCACTAGAAAAGTAATGCTATATGCTACTTAATTTAAATATTTGTGAAAAAACAATTTGTGTCTGAATTAAGATCTTAAAATTCAACTTAAGTCTACCTAGAAATGTACATTATAATAGATAGGACAGAAGCACAATCTCGTCCAGTATGTGCAGGGTGGGAAATCCATGCACTACTGTTTTATTGCATTGTTTTGGGGTGAAGTGAGGTCAAAGCGTTCACTTCAACATTGGCTTATGCAGTATCATAATGCCACTAATAATAATGTAATACTATAACTCATAATAATATAACATTCTGCATGCGGTTGCATTATTAAATTCAACTAATATAAAATAATGTATTACTGGCACAAAGCAAATTGAACTTAAAGTTGATTCTGCACTCTCAATTCGAACAGTTGAATTATGCTATGGCAACTCTAAATGCATTATGTGCATATGTCCAAAAGAAACTACATAAACCCTATACATGCTGTAACACTATAACTGTGTCGTATACGTGTATATATTTGGTGTGGTGTACTAATTTAGAGTGTCGTTTGCTGCTTTTTAAACATTAAAGCTCAAGCACCCATCTGTCACACTGTATATTGTGGTCATCAGCACATGATTGCGTTGAACACTGTATAGCGTGCACTCAAGGGTGAGGACTGTCAGATTGGTCTGGGGAAGGGAAGTGTCGCTACAGTACCAGCGAGACTAAACTATTCTGTAAGCAGCACTAGTCACATGTGAGACAAAGAGAGAGAGAGAGAGAGAGAGAGAGAAGGCAGTGTTATTCATCTACAATGCATGCTTTTAAAGGTAAGTCATAGTGTCAGTCAGAGTGTATTAAATAGTAAAGGGTTGTAATATAAAGAAACATCGCAACAGGTGCAACACTTGATGATAAAACACTTCCACCAGCCTGGTTATTGTGCTTGTGGCATGTAAACGTGACTGCGTATGTAGATCAGCGTTTGTAACAATAAAACCTGTCTTGTTTCCTCACATTGTTTCCTATACTGTTCAAATGTGTTTACAATTACCAAGAGAGTTATTTTATTTTTTGTGTTAATATTGAAATACAGTAGTAATCCTTTTGATTGGCACACATTAACTTAAGTATTTAGTTTTCCATTCAGGAATCACTAACTAAAACAAAGGTTTTAGTTAACCTAAAACAAAACTAAACTAAAAAACAAAACCTTTTGACCAAGTGATTCCTGAATTCTGTACTTAGTACAGTATACCTGCAGATACTGTATGATTGGAAAAACACACCAGAGACTATAATATATACATACTGTATATGTGATTATAGGATATAATTTCTAGTAACATTCCTAGGGAATGTCACCAAGTTTAAAGGTTTTAATGTAATCTCTGTTCATCACAAAACTTTTTTTTTAAATTGCTAGTGAGTCAATTAAGCCTTTAGGAGCAAACAGTAAACACTTACAGAATACCACTAACTGAGATGAGTTTCTTGTTTCCTGACAAGTCCAGGGGAATTTGTTATCTTAAATCTGAAACCAAAAGGGATCTTATGTGTCATGTATTTAGTTTTATTTCCAAGCTGTAACCATAATGACTTGTCTAACATTTAAGTTAAATACAATTATAATACTAGTAAACTAATACATTCATGAATAAACACATTTTCTGATGGGTCCAGCTAATGGGCAGATGTTTGTCGACAGTCAGCCAACTAAGCCCTCTGATTTATTCTGACTGTTTTATCAGATTTTCGGATCCTTTTACTGTTTCTACTGACATGGATGTTACATTTTAAGGTAAGAAAAAAATAAAATAAATAAACCTCACAGTGATACAGTATGTGTTTCACAAACCATAAGAATTTAGGGCCAGATTGCATTTGCAGTCTATAGCCTGTACAACTAAGTCACGGGAATGTATTGCACTTGAAATATGTCTTTGCTGCCCATTTTAGAGTATCTCCTCACTAAAAGAAGAAAATATGACAGCAACAGAGGACTACTTTCACAGTGGATATACTGGGGATTACGAAGACTTTGAGCAAATGTGTGAATACAACATGACATTCCACAAACAATTCATGCCTCCTTTCTTCTCCATCATCTGCTTGGTGGGATTGCTAGGGAATTTCTTGGTCATTGTCACCTTTCTATTCTTCAAACGCATAAAGACCATGACAGACACGTACCTCCTCAACCTGGCGTTCGCTGACCTGTTATTTGCCCTGTCTCTGCCCTTATGGGCAGTCAACGCCACGACAGAGTGGATGCTGGGCTTATTTATGTGCAAAGCCATGCATACAGTATATCAAGTCAGCTTCTACAGCAGTATGCTGCTCCTGTCCTGCATTAGTGTGGACAGGTACTTTGCCATCGCCAAGGCGGTTTCTGCATACCGTCACCGATCCAGAGCCATGCTGTACGGCAAGGTGTCAACCCCCGTCATCTGGGTGCTGGCCATTGCTTTTGCAACGCCGGAGATGGTCTACACCACCGTCAACAATAACACGTGCACGCAGTTCAAGAGCGGCACCAACGATCCGCTCCGAGTCGGAGTTCAGACGAGCCAGATTGTGTTGGGTTTCGTACTGCCGCTCCTGATTATGGGCTTCTGCTACCTTAACATTGTGCAGACACTTTGCCAGGCGCGCAGCTTCGAGCGGAATAAGGCGATTAACGTAATTATTGCTGTAGTTGCGACCTTCTTGGTCTGCCAGGTGCCCTACAACGTCGTGCTGTTCGTGTCCACGATCGCCATCGCGAACGGCGGGATTGGCTGCGATTATGACAATAGGGTCTTAGTTGCCAGAAATGTCACGCAGTGTGTGGCGTTCCTGAGGTGCTGTCTGAACCCCTTCGTGTATGCCTTTGTTGGGGTGAAGTTCCGCCGTGACCTGCTGAAGCTACTCTATGACTTGCCATGTGTGAACAAACACACGTGGGCCATGCGGAGAAAGAGCTCTGCCGCCACAGACACTGAGACCACAAACACAAATACACATGCTGTAATGTAGGCTGACTTTAGACGCCGTGCTATTTAGGTCAATATATAGGTATTAGCTGCAGAAGGTAGGCTATATCTTGAGTCATCAGCGTATAGCCATGGAGTTAAATATTGTATTTTTTCACATGTACAAATACCAAATATAATGTCACTTAGTTGGTCATTTTGTGTTTGTTTTCTTTATTGATTTTAAATGTTTTTGTTAGACTTGTTAAATGAGGGGAATATTTTCTCAAGCAATTTTGTTTTTGATAGGACAAATTTTTAATTACTCAAAGCCACTAGGATCAATATTTCCTCTTTGTGTGTACAGCAGGCTATTGTACACACACACACACACACACACACACACACACACGTAGATAGAAGGGGAGAGATCTAGAGTGTGTGTGTGAGAGAGAGAGAGAGAGAGAGAGAGAGCGAAGGGAAAATCCCTAGTTGTAATAATACTGTAACTATTAAGTTGCCACGCTTCTCTTTACAATAGCCACTCCTCAAATCTGTATTTTTCGCATTTTCTCGTTTTACAAAATATTTTTGCTGAATCTTCAAAAACAATAAAAGTGTTTCAATACATTCAAACATTGTCAAACATAGATTTTATTTCAGTGTGTTTTGTTTTGTTGTTTTTACTCCAAGCTTCCATCCATGTAGAAAGTATTTTTTCGAGATAGAATGAGACATCGAGTGAGTTCACATGAACAACGGGGTCCCATATAGGCTACTGTATATGTTTATGATCTGTTATTACCTGACATATTCATTAACTATAGCAGCTCAATCAGAATCACTTTGTGATCATATACCCTATGGTCAAGTTGTAGAGGATTTACAAAGGTTGCGGATCAAAATAATATACAAAATAATACAAATGAAATCAAATGTTGACTAAATTATGATGCTTAAGAGAACAAAAAATATCCGTAGAATTGACTTCACATTTTGCAATGCAATATGGTCCAATGCAGAAGATCTGTATCAACAAATTCTACATCAGTGTGTAACCAGCCAAGTCATAGCTTAGTTTTTAGCTGTAGCATTTGCACGTATGCAGTAGGCCTACTCCAAATTACTAGGCTATCGCTCATCAGTGGTGTCCATTAAGCAACAGTCAAGAGTTACTTACATACACGCCAGCCCTCCAGCCATAAACTTTACACTGCAAAATATGATTTCACCAGGCTTACCTCAGGCCTATAGTGTTGCAAGGATGGTGTGTCTAGCACCTCATTGGCTCACAACAGAAAGGGTTGGGAACCATTAATACAAGTATTCAGCACAAACTGAAACACAGAGCACACTTGGACTTAACTCTGAACACAAGAGGATCAAGACTACAGGATAATAAGGTAAGCAGAACCATCGTCAATGATAATAATAATAATAATATAATAATAATAATAATAATAATAGTAGAATAGTAGAATAATAATAATACACAATGATGTATAAGATTACAACTGTGCTTACTGATTACACGTTTTCCTGGTGTGGAAAGTTAAATGTTGTTGCTCCCAAAATACTGTATAATCTTGATAACAAATGATTCCCTGAGTATTACTAACAAGCCACAGATCTATCTACGCTGGTATACTATACGCTATTAAATGTGTTTTAATAATGGACTCCCTGACCACATATAATCTTTTATTGCAGTGCTAAGAAGTTTAAAGTGAATAATAAATGAAATCTGTGGTATTTTCATTATAACCTATACCCTTCTGGCTACAGTTAAAGTTGACTCCAGGGGCATTATTCGTTCAGCGCCGGCTTGTTGGTAGAAAAACACTGCCTCGTCATGGCAACTACCTTGACTCATTAGGAGTCACACCTGTGGGGGAGTTGGAGGGGCGGGTGGGGGGGTAGCTTTATGCATCACACACCCTTCCTCTCTCCTCTCCTAAACCATGTGGTCAGTGTGGTGTGTGTCCACAGGCTAGTGCTGGGTATGAGAGAATGTAATGGCATGAGGAAAAAACAGGACTCAATGTAGCTGTTTCTCCTGCCATCGCAGTGTGAGATGCCTGTAGCTGGAAGCATGTCTCACTCGATACCCAGACATGTTCTGAGGGTGGGCCAAACCGTCCGGCAGGAGGACACACAGCGTTCCAACCAAAACGACGATGACGTGGACCTTGACATCTCCCTGGAGAACCTCAACCAGCTCATCCTGGAGCTGGATCCGACATTTGAACCCATGCCCCACAAAAGCCCTCCATGCATCAGCCCCTACACAGGTACAGTTCATATTCATACGCCGCAGGTCTCTGATCCCTAATGGCTTGCTGGCAAAAAGGGCTTGGCCTTATACTGTTAGTGGCACGCTAACTATTATCACGTGGCACCACCAGTGCAAACAGCGTAAGCACATTTTGTTTGGCACTAACCTTCATGTGAAGTGATTTGAAAAGACCCTCCCTTTTAATAAAGGTACACCAAACACGTTAGATCAGGAATCGGTATGAGAGCAGTAAATCTCCATGGGGCGTTAAAGAGAACCAGTGTACATTTGATGGAACTGGTAGCTTGGGGCTTTAGAAAGCTATGATTATGGTTACATTTTACATCATGGTGTAATTACACCACACGCACAGCACTGGGAGCACTGCCCAATACAGTGTACCACACCCAGTTTGTCTCACAGCATGTATTTAGCTAATTTAACGGTCACGCACTGATGCTATTATGCATAGATTATTATGGACTGTATGGGGCTACAACACAGAAACAGTACCAGCAGCATACAATCTGTTATGCATTCTTTTTAAGGCTGTATAAAAACGTGTCAGGACACAGCTGAACATATATACTTGTGAGGGAAATGTTTATTAGGTATTTCAACGACAGTATGTGTTTTACAGTATAGGTTCAGCATTTTCAGAGGCTGAAAATTATATGCACAGTAAAATATATGTTCATCCATATAGTGATTACTGGATGTTCCTAATTTCTCTGTCGCATTTCTGGATCAAACCCAGAGAGAATATTCAGTAATGTTGCCTAATGATTTTCTAATGTATTTCCGGTATAAGCACCACACGTAAGGAGATTATTCATTTCTGCATCAGCACTATTATTTAGCAACTTGTGCAGATGTATGAATCAGTGCTCTGGCTCATATACTGACATCAGTCAGACAATAACGTCTGGATTCCCCGGCCATGAATGCTGCCATTTGATTATTGGCATGTATCTACTGTAGACAGGGCATAGCAACAAGAACTACAACAAGTTGAAACTCTTCTCCTGATTTTTTTTCCCCCCCCACAAAAAGTTCACAATATATCTTAGGCTTTTGGGTGGGAATTAATACCCTGGGTTGGGAGCAAGTAGGTGCATGCATAACACACGTCTGTATCAGGTGAACTAAAAGTCTTCCATGTTTGAGGAATTAAGGCAGGGCCGTTTTAACAACCCGAACCTAGCCTTAGCAGATGTAGATATGGCAGCTGTGTAAACATTGACTTCATGTTTAATCTTAAACTTGATATTAATACAATACATGGCAAACACACAGACGCACACACGCACACACACACATGCACACAGCATAAGGCATGGATGTTTTCAAGCAGTTTCATGATACAATTTAAAGGGAGGGTTAGTTATTTTCTAGAACGATTGCTAACTTCAAATCAAGCCCAAATCTAAACAAACTCCCTCGGAAGCTCCGCCCCACACATTGAAACATTGCGAAGCGCGAAGTGGCATTGTTGTTGTGAGCGGTGTTTGCCACTTTATGTTCCTATTTACGGAGCCACGGCTGTGTAGAAGTAACGGATCTTTCAGCACGCACAGAGGACGGTAAGATAGCGAATAGCAAGTTATTTGGTGACTTTGACAAAAAAGTGTAGTAGCTTCCAATTAGCTTCCAATTAGCTTCCAATAGCTGATTACACCTTTAACAACTACCCCCCCTCCCCCCCCTACTTTCTCAGACTCCTCCCCAGAAGAAGAGGTTTCCAGGTTTGTACTGGTGCCCCGAGGATGCCCCGCCTCCCCCTCCTCCACCGTCCCGTCCCCGTCCCAGAGTATCCCCATCCCCAGCAGCGGGGTCGCTGCCTGCAGCCCCCATGGCTCCGTGGTCTTCTCTGGGTCTCCGTCGTCGCGCTCCCGGCCCCCGCTGCCCTGTGGCAGCGTGCACCGGCAGAACCCTGTCCACTACGGAGCACACGGATCGCTGCGCACGTCGCACTCCAACAGGAACAGCGGCGTCTCGCTGCTGTCCATGTCGCCAGGCTCCGACACCAGCTATAATCTGGGCAGGTAAAACTCGGCATCACACTACGCAATTAAAGGTATAGCAAAGACACTGGAATAATGTATAGTAAGTAGGGGTGGCACGATCCAGTTTTTTCAGTCCCGATACCGATACAGATACCGGCACTTTGGGTATCGGCCGATACAGAGTACCGATCTGATTCCAGTGTTAAATTCATTATTAAGTTAAATTACTAAGTAAATGACAGCCAATCTCTATTTTAGGATTTAGATGCATTTTAAAAACCTGCTGCTGATAGTGTGGCCTGGGTAGGTTAGACATGGCTGATGCTTGACAGTAGACCTACGTGTGTAAATTCATTTAATTGGATCAGCCCCATGGATTGGTTACAACTGTCCAATTGTCACCGATACCGATCCAGATATTTAAGTCAGTATCGGACCGATTTCCGATCTCAGTATCGTATCGGTGCCATCCCTAATAGTAGTAATAATTCCAGCAGAAAGCTTGTTGATATTTGAACTGGAATCAAAGCAATAATAGCTCTCCCTTCAATGCCGTATCATTGGTTGCTCCCTCAGAAGCTCCGCCCCCACACATTGTAATCTAGGATAGGATATTGCTCTTGTGTGCGCTCTGCACCACTTTGTTTGTGTTCCTATTACGGAGGCTGTGTAGAAGTACCGGATTATTCTTTCAGCGCGCACAGAGAACAGGCAGCTAGCGGAGATGTTTGGCGAATGTGACAAAAAGTGTATTAGTTTACAATCGCTTACAAAACCTTTAAATCAATCCCTTATGATGTTTGTTGACTGTTTATTGTGTTTGTACACTCCCCTGCTCACTGTTTATATTTTGCAACGCAACGTGCGTGCAGCTGTCAGAGGACAAGGGGGAGAAGGGTGCAGCTTGAGGAGGCTCTGTATAGGGAGGAGTAGAAATTAACGCATTCCACTCTGTAACGCTGGTTTCGAACCCAAGAGCATAGTGATCACGTTCCCATTGACCAACACTTCAACACTTCCATGTGCGTTCATTTCCACCCTCGCATAGCTGCCTGTCCTTGGCCAGTGAAGACGCAGACAGCCAAGAGACTACCCCCGCATGCACGGCGGCCTTCTTCGGGTGTAGAACCAGGCCCTTCAATGTCGCAAAACCCACGGCCCTCGGACACTTCCAGGAGCTCCACAGCCAAGCAGCCCACAGTAGTCCTGCCTCACTGGCTGGGTCCTTGACGGACATCCCTGTGGTGCTACTCAACGGGGCCCCAGAACCAGAACTCAGTCGTCTTTCTTCAACACCAGATGTGCCCTTTGCCGTCCAGACATCTGACTCAAAGCCAGTTTCCTCTGAAGGCAAGTATCGAGGCAGTGTTGTATAGTAAATATTGTATAGTAAGTATAGTCAAGGTTGGGGAGATACATTACATTACATTACATGTAATCAGTTACAGTACATGTAAAGGATTACAAAAAACTGCCATTACATTACCAGATAAAATATTGTAATCAGATTCCAGGTAATTTAGAAAAATGTGATGATTACTTCTAGGACTACTTTCACATTTAACAGGGATGTTTGCAGAAGAAAAATGCATATAACAAACATCTGTTTTTTAATTACCTTTCATTGAAGTAAATTATTGTCTGAAAAAAGTCCAACTTTGGTCTTATTCCCTGAGCAACATACACGGTCACAGAAATACAAAGATATGGCGCACCAACGCAGTATGTTTTGGATGGCATTTCAAAGAAAAATGTTTTAGGGTTAAGTAATCCTAAATAACAGAAAGTAATCAGATTATGTTACAAAATGTAGTTCATCTGTAAATTACATTACTGATTATAATTTTAGTAATAATTTACAGATTATATTTCAATATTAACCTACCCAACCCTGTAAATTGTATTATATAGTAAGTGGACTGTACAACTGGCTAACTTTATTACTGGGTATGCCTGCCCTGAAATCATTAATATCTTCTTCAGGTTTCCATATCAACGGGAGCCAACCATCCATGAAGTTTGTCATGGACACCTCGAAGTTCTGGTTTCGTCCACATATGAACCGAGTAGAAGGTGGGCATGCCAAAAGCAGCAGATATGAAAGATGTTTTTTCTTTTCTTTTCTGTTTGGTAGTGAGGCTGAAATGTTCCAGTATAACAAGGCTGTCGCTGAGGTGTTTCTCTGAGGAGATCACATATCACTCCTGTGCTTTTCGCTGCCTTTCTATTTGTATTAGAGTAATTTTAAAGTCTTAGTTATCACATACAGGGCCTTGCATCAAGCTCCTTCATACATCCTGGACTTACTACACGCATACACCTCTGGTCGGTCTCTGAGGTCTTCATGCCAAGGCTGTACTGTATAGCCTCGTGAGACCATACTGATCTTGCAAGCTTCAGTTTAATTTTGCGCGAGAATCAGTCTGGAAAGTGGTCAGTCTGGAGCTTTGGAATGTGTCCGAGTAGCACCTGAACTGACCAATCAGCGCCATATTGCTAGCTATACGGGCGTGGTTTATTTTTAGTTGGTTTAGACAGCGAAAATGACCAGCTGGTTCAGCCAATCAGCTACCAAGTATTTTTTGGTAGTGCCTGCCCTTTTTCCAACAGTTTTGATGAATGGCTTTCTGGATGGACTAACAAGCCACCTGGCATGTCAGGTTATTTAACTGTCCCAATAACTCGTTTTGAAACAAGAGGTGACCGTGCTTTGGGCAGGCTGTGGAACTTTAGCCTTAACACCTTAAGACACATCTTTTTAGACCAGCTTTAAATTAGCTGTTGTTGTGCTGTTGTTTTTATTTTATTGTATTTTGTACTATTTAGGTATGCAGTTGGTTATTTTATTTGTATTAATTTTATTGTAAAGCATTTTGTGACCCCCTCTTGTCTGTCAAAGGTGATATAGAAATAAACTTTACATAGCTACTTACTTATTTACTTATTTACTTACTTATTTCCTCACTTATTTCCTTATTTAATTATTTCCTCACGTACGTACGTACTTACTTATACTTACTTACTTACTTACTTACTTACTTATTTATTTCAGCGGATGCCCTGGTGAGGAGCAGGGAAGCGGGGACCTTTGTGGTGAGGGACAGCACGTCGTACCGAGGCTGCTTTGGGCTGGCCATGAAGGTGGACCAGGCGCTCAACAACGTCTCTGCTACTAACTATCCAGGTATTTCTGTCCTATTATCACACAGTAACACCTACTGTGTGATAAGTGGGGTTGGAGAGTTCAAAGCGCTGTCGCTAGTAGCGTAGCCAGACGTGCGTGTGTGTGGGCGGGCATGCATGAAACTAGGTGGGCAAAAACAATTTGTCGAATAGCCCAGATAGCAAGCACAGACAGATTGCGGCTGAATGTTGGCTTGTCGCTCTGTTGGGTTGCTCTGGCTTCCCCAGTTCCAGTTCTTTGTGTGTGTTTCGCCTTATATATCTAATACATACTGTAATGTATGTATTAGATATACAAATACATGTATGTACAAATGACAAATTACTTAACTATTTTACCCATACAGTACCAAGATTAATATACTGTACTGTACAGTACCTATACCATAACCCATTTGGAAACATGTTGTTTTAACAAACGTCTACAATATATTTTGTCTTGACTATTGTGCATGCTGAGGGCAGATGCTTGAGCTTTCATGAATAATATTGAATATGTATCACAATGACATGCATTGTAGCATAACATAACTGTACGTTTATCAATGTCAATGTCAGAGAGCTGGATAATTACTTAAAGTATAACTGTCCTAACTTGTATGAGCATATCTGTGAGCAACTTCTAGTCTGCGGTGAGTCAGCAGATATAGCAGAGTAATTTTTTCCATCTACAGCGTTCTATATGTAATACAAAAGTTCAACTGTTTAGGCTGCTGTTATAAACAAAACATTTAAAGATGTGTACAGTATACCCAAACCAAAATAAAACAGTTTGTTGTACAAATTTTTATCAAAACAAGATGATGTGATGGCTGATGTGAATTTCCAGAATAGTGGAGACCAATTTCATGTTGTTAACATAATACATGTATATGTTTTAACATGCAAATTGTGTTTTGTCATGGTTTGATCACAGGAGAAACCAACTCAGAGTTTGTCAGACACTTTCTTATTGAATCATCGGCCAAAGGGGTCCGCATCAAAGGCTCCTCTCATGAACCATACTTTGGTATGTACAAACGTACCTCTGTAACATTTCACCTGTCATCTGTCTGAACACACACCCTGTTATAGGTGAGATTAGGAATCAGGCCAGCCATATTTAGCATTCAGTGTGGGTACAATTTTGTGTGTTGAGGGTTGATAAAAATGATAAAGGTCACACCTCACTAGAGTTTTGTAATACCTCTATGGTCTCATTTCAGATATTAGCCTACATGCTAACTTTGTGGCTGCCCTACATACATACAGGCAGATCATTGACACATGCTTAACACAACAGGACTTGTTTCTTCTACATATACAAAGCACAAGGATATACACAGGCGGTACACATGTATAGTGGCAAGTGATAACACAAGTAAATTAAGGAATTACAATGAATTATGATAAATAATATGTCCTTTGATTTTTTTTCTTTTTTTCTTTACCTCTAAATCTCTGCAGGGAGTCTTTCTGCCTTGGTTTACCAACACACAATAAGTGCTTATGCTTTGCCCTGCAAATTACTGCTCCAGTGCTCCCATGGTAAGCATTTGACCAGTGCGTGCTGAGGTGTCAGCTGGTTTCAGTTCCCATGTGCCTATGAGAGCACCTAACCAATGCAATGCTACCCACCGAGGTTATTATAGTTTTGCATTTTTCATTAATTTTTATTTTAATTTCGTTTTGACTTTATGTTTTCAAATTATTATTTTACATTTTTTAAATTAGTTTTTAATGCGGGTTTGCTAGTTTAGTATATTTTCAAATTTATTTTTGAAAATGCTTAGTTTTAGTTTAGTTTTTAAAAGTTTTAGTGCTTTGTAATATGGGTTTTTTGTCAAGGTCAGAAAAAGTATTGTGTAATAAAAACTCAACCAAAACATCATGCAATTTTAGAAAGACGAAAACTAAGGACATTACATCAATTTTATTCGTTTTGCAACAATACCGTTTTAGTTAGGTAGTGTTTTAGTGTTTTTTTGTATTTTTATTTCAGTTAACGACCTAGTTATCCACCTAGTTTTCGTTATTTAGTTCGTTTTTGTTTACAATTATAACCTTGCTACCCACAGATACAGGAGAAGACAAACCCTGTGACAAAGCAAATTCAGAGGCCAACTGTAAAACTGGTAATAACTGCATCTTATTTAAATACGAACAACATTGTTCCATTTAGTTAGCTCACCTATAATATCTTCTCTTATCTGTCACAACGCATATTTTCAAAATTCAGTGATATAGTTAGGACAGGCATTTGTCAAAGGTTTATTAATTAATCGCCACCAGCGCACACAAGCAACAGCCAGTGCAATTTAAGTAAATGATGTAGTGTAAGTGTAACTTCTAGGCTAAATGCGTAGAGGTAGCTAATAATGAATGTCTCCTGTCTTCTATAGCTTGCAATTTCCTGTACTTGAACGCTGTCCCCACTGAGATGCTGACTGGACCGTGTGCTGTGCAGAAGGCAGTGTCTACTACACTGGAGAAAGACTTGGGTGCAATGACACCTACCACAGTAAATCTGAAGGTGTCATTGAAGGGTGTGACTTTGACAGACATTAACAGGAAGTAAGATAATCCCTGTCACCATTTCCTGCACTGCATATACTTGAAATTCACAGTACTGTTACTGTAATACAAATATACAATATCGCGGCACATATGTTACATATTGTTAGTTTTTTTGCTAAATCTTGTTGCCTTATCGACACCTATTGCATCTTAACTGTTCTGGAGGGGTGGATTCCTCCCTTTGTGGTCCATTCCCAATGTGTCTTCTCTTTTTTCCCTATGGGGTTTTTAATGGAAGTTTGTCCTTGCCTTGGGGGAGGAGCAGGTTAAGGGGGTGTTGTTTGTTTCCATGTGAAATGTGGGCTGCACAGCCCTTTGAGACTGTAATGCGATAAATAAACTTGATGTGAAATATGTTCTGTTAATGATTAATATCTGTGTATTCAAGTATTTTGAGTAAGATTAATCTTTCCAAACATCCTTACAGACTATTTTTCAGACGTCACTACCCTGCTCATCTGCTGAGTTACACTGGTGAAGACCCAGAAAATCGATTGTGAGTAATCTTGGAAATGTCATCACATCAGGCCTATTGGTCCAAAAGTGAATATACTGTATTGTTGTCTACTGTTGACTGGATTGATTATACAGTTACTGATTATACATTATTTCATAATGTTTTTCTTTAAATATTTATATATTATCTCCTAATTTAGCTCCTAAAATTGTTACTGTAATAATGTAAAAAGTACCATTCTTGACAATAACCAGTAAATATTTCTAACATTTTTTTTTTGTTTTCTTAGGTGGATGAAAAAATCCAGTTTTGGAGCAAGGTAAATTCAAGCCATTAACTCCAAGCATTCAGCTGGCCTCTATTGTGAGCTAATTGCTACGCATATGACTATTTCTACAATTTACTCACTGCTATCTATCTATCTATCTATCTATCTATCTAGATAGATAAATTATTTCACTTTGATATGGTTCTATCTATCTATCTATCTATTGATAGATAGATAGATAAATTATTTCACTTTGATATGGTTCTATCTATCTATCTATCTATCTATCTATCTATCTATCTATCTATCTATCTATCTATCTATCTAGAACCATATCAAAGTGAAATAATTTACATAACAGAAACAATTAAAGTAACAAATCATGAGGTCAACTTAAGAAACAATCACATAATGTGTGAACACAACATAACTGACCAAACAAATGAAACACACAATGGGTTTGCAGTATATAAAGAAAACAGGGTAGTCTAAGATAGAAAGAGGAAATAAACACAAATTCTAAATAAATTATTTAAACAGAACAACAAAATATAAGTTTATCTATTGAGTCCAAGTCAACTCAGGAGAGACACATTTTCTGCTCTCAGGTATAGCAAGGGCTCAGGGAACATGGCAACATAAAGGAATGAACTATAACCGACAGACAACATGCTAACAAAAATGAACAAAAATGTGTGCATTCAACTTTGTAATAACAAATGAGTAGTAATAACCTCATGCACATTTACATCTTCCGTGCCTGTTCAAATGTGATACTGTACTTTGTGTGTCAATATAAAGTATTATTTTGTCTTCTCTTCCTATTTTATAGGATGTTTGGCATTGTGGCAAAGGGGACAGAGGCTGGCATGGAGAATGTATGCCACGTCTTTGCCGAATATGACGCCCTTCAACCTTGCACCAAAACCATTACGTATATACAGAAGGCAATTGCAAAGCCATAGATGTGTATCATGTGTAAAATAGAACTGAGATAGCATCTGTGCTTAAAGGCCCTACAATGTTTGTGTATACAAACACAGGAAATCATTTACTTCTAGTCTGCTCTTAAGTGTTAACTTCACAGAATAAAGATACATAGAAATAGGACTGAAAAGCCATCATGACTTAAAGCACACTGACAGCAACTGTATTTTTTTTTGTTTTTAATTGAAAGTGAGGAGCAGTTGGCTTCAATATGCTTACCATGATAAGTGCTTTACAATATTTTAATTAAAGGTATATGATCATTTTAAACAATTCTAATGTTAACCTATGGAAATTGTTGAAATTACATGATTCATTCTGTATTCTTTTTTATGATTTTATTTATTATTTGCATTATAGTTTGTGTGTAAAATGTATATTGTATATTCTATTGCACCATTATGAAATTGTGTTTATAATAAATAGTTTTGATACATATGCATGTTTAATGAGATCACACTACATGTTCAAAACAGAAAAGAGTAATGTCTATTTTTTATTTGAAATTGCAGTTTATTGATGGATAAAATAGTAAATTCTCCATTCTGCTCCCAAAAGGAAGATGTATCTTAAGCACTAAAGCAAAGCAAAAATAACTGCATAGATATTTCTCTACATTTTATGCATTTAAAGGCACCAGACAGCAATGCAGAGTGGTTTATCTAAAAATTGTATTATCTTTGGTGCCAACTAATAATTTAGCAAAGAAAAGTATCTTGATCTAAATTGTTAACATATCCTTTACATAACCGATATTGCATTGTATACAACAACCTTAAATTGAGCATTCAATATACTGTAGGCTACTATGGCCGGATGTATTTACAAATACTGCCACCTTTTGGCTAAGGTGAGTTATTACACGTTCTACATTTTCTGATATACTGAAAATTAGGAGCAATGCCCTCAAAATAACGGTGAGCTTTTTTTCTCACTTACATCCAACATTGCACATAATCAGTGTCTCTACATATAGAGAATAAACTTAAAAAATCAATGAAAGCTCTCAAGGTGCAAAACTCAGTGCTGAGCATTTTCTGACAGAAAATGAAAAAAAAAAAATATA
>JAODUE010061466.1:0-14258 GCA_027564755.1 Amblyopsis hoosieri | reverse complement strand
GAACAGTGTTTTTTTATCCAGTATGCATACTGAAGCCCTACCAAAGAATAACCAAGATGAGGTTTGGTACAGAACAGTAGTTATTATCCAGTATGCATACTGAAGCCCTACCAAAGAATAACCAAGATGAGGTTTGGTACAGAACAGTGTTTTTTTATCCAGTATGCATACTGAAGCCCTACCAAAGAATAACCAAGATGAGGTTTGGTACAGAACAGAACCCCCTACCTGCCAGGGGTAGAACAGAGGCGTCTGTTCCAGAGGGACTCTGAGGGGAGCCACGACCACCAGCTCAAACAGAAGGCCTAGGAGCAGGGGAATCACCCCTGCCAACAACACAGCCACCACCACCGTCTTCAGGATCTGTTTTCACACACACACACACAAACACAACATCGTGGTTGGACTGGTTTATTCTAGTGGAGCAGGTTGGGAGATGTTACTAAGATTTTAAATATGATTATTGTCCATAAACTGCTTAGATTTTCCCCACAGATACCCTGCCCCATTCTTTTTAGGGTACATGTGTCATAATATTATCAAGGCGTTGTGTGAAGACAAAGTCCTTAGAGGCAAGTCGCACCACTCGACAGCCATCTTTGAAATGCCTCCCGGCAGTTATTTAGGAAGACTACTGAAATTAATAGGGGGAGAGCCATTACTGTCCTTTCAATCAAAACTGCATGTATACAATTGCGAGTGAAATCTGACCAAACGTTAGGTGACTTTGTCCCAAAGTAAAGTTTTTACTTTGGGACAGTCGGCTTGCGTCAGTGCAACCACACGATTGGCTAAATAGGTTAAAGTTTTGGTTATCAAGCAGACGATTGGCCCTTTTTTTTGGGGGGGGGGGGGAGCCACGATATGTCCCTCCAACTGCCCGAATATTCAGTTTTCTGAATTCTCCCATAGAGCTCCATTCAAAATGGTCAAAGCGGCATGTACTTAAGAGGCCCTCGGCATTACCGTTAGCGTCCACTCCTGCACCTTGACCATGATGACGCTGCGTCCCTGGGGCATCCAGGCTAGCACCATGCTGGCGCCGCGGACCGCCAGCCAACACACGTACAGGCCGCTGGCGGCCGTGTACAGCTCGTGCA
Organism: Amblyopsis hoosieri; assembly: GCA_027564755.1. NCBI lineage: Eukaryota > Metazoa > Chordata > Actinopteri > Percopsiformes > Amblyopsidae > Amblyopsis > Amblyopsis hoosieri. The sequence continues at coordinate 13,158 of JAODUE010061466.1, read as the reverse complement.
CCGTGGTGTTCCCCATCCAGAAGGACATCAGCCAGCGGCCCACCCACACTGGTGGCACACAGGGAGGGGAGGGAGGGGGGGCACGGGTTGGTTGGTTGGTTGGTTGGAGGACACATGGACCAGGGACAATGGGTCTGATCACAGCAGTGTCAATGGAACAATTTGTGTGTGTTTAGCCTAGCCTAGGTACCAGCATGGTTAGCCACTAGCAGCTAGCCTGTCTGTCTGTCTGGTCTCTGTCTCTCAGTCTGGTTTCTGTCTGTCTGTCTGCCTGCCTGCCTGCCTGACTGTTCCTCACGCACTATTTGGCCAAATGCACTGGGCCGTGCTCCTGGTTATTCAATGTCCCTCTCACAATACAGTATATAATGGGAAACTGTCCTAGTCAGCCAATCGGGAAAGGTAAACATCAACGCGCACCAAAAGCAACCTATAATAGGCTGTTTTACGATGTAGCAGAGATAACTGCCAGAAGCTCAGCTTTTACCCAGGCTAGTCCCTGCATCTCTCAAGAGGTGGCGTCGGCAACACTAGAGAAAGAGTTCAAATATCAACAGCAAACGCCGTAGGGTGCTCCCGCAGATGATCCACCCCACACATTGGACACGCATTGCCAAGGCCGGGACGCTGTTGTGTGGCGCGGTCTGCACCACTTTAGCTTGTGTTCCCATTTTCATAGCTAGAGCAAAATGTGTATTAGCTTACAGTCGCCGACCCCACCTTTGAGTCATTTCCCCTGTGTGTGTGCGTGTGCATGTGTGTGTAACACCTGGGAGCATGAGGCATGCTAGGCTGGCCAGCAGCAGTGTCACACACATGAAGACGACCAGCAGAACAATCTAAACGTGCAGGAGACACATCCGACGTTAACCCCTTATGTGCAGGACAGCAGCGGCAGCGTGACCGGGCCGGCTGAAGTGTCACTCACCTTGAGGGGGAAGTTGAGTGGACGGATGTAAGGCTGGAAGCCAACGGGCCCTCCCTGCTGCAGAATGGCCTGGTGGGCCGCATGGAGTCCCTCCCTCTGACCGGGGACTCTGTTGTCTCCGCCGTCGTCATGGCGAGCGGGAGGGTTGGCCTGGTTGTCATCATCGTAGGCGTCGCCCAGCAGATAGGAGTGGAGGTCGCTGTCAGAGGCAGGCACATAGCTTAAGCACAGCTTACGCATAGCTTCAAAAAAACAGACACGCTGCTCCCCGTGTATGCGCATGGAAGGAGCTCCCAGAACAGAGACATACCTCTGAATAGAAACAATGAATGCTAATAAAAATACTACGTTGACTAAACCATAGTTTAAGATAAGCTTAAGCTTCACATAGTCATTTTTCTTTTACTTTCTCAACATCTTGAAAATGGCTAAACTTTTAGAATTTTCTGACAGTGGAAACATGGTCCTCTGAGCACTGTTACCAGTGCGTACAGTAACTGTGTGTGTGCGCGCACGCGTCCCGTCTTACAGCACATATCCAGCGGTGAAGGTCCATGCGTGAACGAGACGCTTGAGCCACTGGCGGGTGTGTCCCTGTTCCAGCAGCGCCGGCAGCACCACCTGGAGCAGCAGGAGCTCCAGGGACAGCTCGCTGACCGGGGCGTCGCTATGGAGATCACAGACGAGACATCACCGTTACTACCACCTATCACCGAGTCTGATAGGTGGCTGTGGGTGGAGGAGGGGAGAGGAGCCCTGTGTGTGTGTGTGTGTGTGTGTGTGTGTGTGTGTGTGTGTGTGTGTGAGTGAATACCTGTAGAGCATGACGTTGTACGGCAGGAAGGCAGGCATGAGCAGCTTGAGGATTCTGATAGGGAGCCACAGCATCAGAAGGACTATGGAGCCAAACACCACCTGCAAGAACACACACACACACGTGTTATCTAGGGATGGAACAATCCAGTTTTTCAGTCCCGATACCGATACAGATACCGGACTTTGGGGGCCGTATCGGCCGATACCGAGTACCGATCCGATTCCAGTGTTATATTAAGTTTTAAGTTAAGTTGCAAAGTAAATTACAGCCAATCTCTATTTTAGGACTTAGATGCATTTTAGAAACCTGCTGCAGATAGTGTGGCCTGGGTAGGTTAGACCTGGCTGATATTTAAGTCAGTATCGGACCGATTTCCGATCTCGGTATCGTAACGGTGCCATTCCTAGTATTATTATTTTACAATAGTTAGGCTTGGCCTCACAGTCTGATTGGTTGAAACACCTTCTAAACATTTTTGACATAATAATCATTATTTTTATCATCATCATCATCATCATCATTATTATAATAAATAACATAATAAACAAGAGTCATCTGGCTTTGGGGTTTCTCGTAACTCTAAAATATTAGTGGAAGCAATAGAACATTTGATGTTGTGTAGGGAATACAGCATGCTATTCTCAGTAACACTGTAGGCGTATGTACACTTTAGATGTGTACAGGACCATTTTAGTCTTATATGTTTAATCAAAAAATATATTTATTTCTGCACCTATTGCTTGTATCCACCCCCGTGCACACAGCAGCACAATCAAACACTATAGTCTCAGCCCTTAATTAAATGTGGGACTCGTAGTGTTTCATATAAAACAAGTGATCTGGACTGACCACAGACAGTATGAACCTCCGGAGGTGTCTGTAAACCGGGAGGTGGATCATCTCCTGCACTGGGTTGAAGTCAGGGTCGTTCAGGTTCCTTAGGAACCACAGAACCCCAGGCCGAAGCACCTGCACGGACACACGCACAGTATTACAACCCCGTGCTGCAACATCTGTCTTTAATTACCACTGTACCATTTTGTTGCACAGGTCTAGCCCCCCCTACTGGACAGCAAGGTAGGAGCTGGGTGATGTTATGTTACCTCTCGTAGGAGAAGGATGAAGGAGGCGAAATAGAAGACATACACCATGCCAACCAGCCAGTGGAGGAACATGGTCGTGCCGGGGGCAGAGTCAAAACTCTGCAATCGATCCTTCAGGGAGGTGTCAAACATCTCCTTCAACACACACACACACACACACACACACACACACACTAAGTGAGGCGGGCTGCTGAATTGTACCTTCATCCACAATAATACGTTATTATAACTACATATTAAGTATTATGTTTGTTGTATCTGACGTACTAGGGAGCAAATGTCGAGCCACCAACCGCATATCAGTGGGAACAAGCCGATTTCCATGACGACAAGCAAGGAAACCTGGGAGGAAAATGTCAAGAGAATGTCTTGTCGGTTATTAACAATTTTATAGTCACAATATAATTCATCCTTTTAACGCACTGCACTATTGGTCACCTTGACAACAATGTAGCAGACACCCAGGAGTCGTCTTGATTTATGGAATCTCACCACTGAAGCCAAGGTCTGAAACATGTACTGTTAAGGTACAAACAGTGTGCAGGAGGAACTTCTCTTTTACAGGCAGAGAGTGGTAATCAGAGAACAAGATATACAAGAAACAATGACTTACTTCTGTGTCATTTGTAGACAACCTAACGACCTGTATTAAAAGCTTACACTATGACTATGCAGTATGCACACGCACACACATACACAGTTACATGCAATACTTTGTCCAGTGTAAAGGATACATGGCACACAATGAGCACCCCAGCCAAAAGGATGTAACCCAATACGGTGGTGAGAAGTCCATCGAAGTGAGATGCTTGAACCTGAAACGAACCACGTCGTCATCAACACACACGCGTGCAACCCAATTGTTACAAATAAAGAATAAGTCCTTCACTTTAAAATTAGATTATAGCTATATTGTACTAAATTTTCCCAGATACACTTACATATTCCTCAAAGCCAAGTCCAATGATAGAAAACTGGCCAATGTGGTATGGACAGAAAGCTAAAACACACACACAGCGTTAACATCAATATGGTGCTCGTCAAATAATAACTTCAACCAGCCCAAATAATAATTTTAAGATAATTACAATTGCGTTGGTTAGAAGTGACCTGTTAAAACACACTAACCTCATCTACACAAAAATACCAAAACTACTACTAATCTAATTACACAAATAATAGGCCCCATAGGTTAGACTCACCAAACACCAAGATGAAAAGTGTATTCAATGACACCACCCAGAAGACATGCTCCTAGAGGGACACACACACACATTACATTATCCCACTACACAACATCGTGTGTGTGTGTGTGTGCACGTGTGTGTGCTTACCAGGAACACCAAGGAGCCATCCAGGCCGAGCATCTGGGATGTAAACCGAGAGCATTAGATAATTAGCATCATGCGAGTCATCGCTCCACACATGCACCTGCTTGATGAAATAGAATGAAATGCGCGCACAAACACGCACACGGGGGGAAAAGTGCCTTGTTCAGAGGCACAAGAGGAAGTGCTGGCATCTAATACGGTACATCTCAAGTTGACACCTTCCGAGCTGGCTAGGGATTGGAACCGGCAACATACGGCACTACATGTCTCCGTGGCGACTGGCGTATGATGCTTACCCTTTCCCAGGTGAGCTCCTCCGCAGCGCGGTCCCACTCCAGAGCATTCCAGTTCAAGTCTTCTGTACAGAGGGGCCCAATGCTGATTAGCATCCAAGCTAACCACCAGTACATTTATTGTAATGTGTGTGTGTGTGTGTGTGTGTGTGTGTGTGCGTGTGTGTGTGTGTGTGTGCGCGCGCGTCTGTGCGTCACCTTGCCCGCCGTTGTTCCCCTCACCAGCCTCCTCCTCCCTGCCCTCCTCCATCTCCTCCTCCTCCTCTTCGTCATCATCTTCCTCCTCCTCCTCATTCCCAAGCTCAGCCTGGTCTCCCTGGTCACCGGCTGCGGCCGCGGCCGCCCTGTCGGGCGCAGGGTCGACGGGGGGCAGTGGCTCGGGACCGCCCGGGGCGGCCAGGCCGTCGCCGCCGCCACCTGCCTCCTGCGGAGCGACCGGAATAATAAGATAATCGGAACTGTAAAGGCCAACGGCCACTGAAGGCGTTGGCGCGCGTCAAGAGATGCCAGAGTTTTAGGACTACTTATTTGTAATGGGACACCGTCTATCTATTTCGTGAGCGTCAAGCCAATGTGCATGCATGGAATATCGGCACAATTCTGATCTCCTTCGTCAAATGTGTCTTTACATTTCGAAGGCTATTGAAAGTGCATGCCGCCAAACGCTGCCACCAGTGGGCGCTGGCCTTTAAACTGTAATTTATTTCTGTTATTTCATTGATTTATTGCCACACTTAATACATTTGGTCTTTTAAGGTGACCTTGGGTGATTTGAATAAATAAAATGTATTATTATTTTTGTTAAAGGGGCTCTATACAATATTGTAAACATTAACTATGAAAGATACAATGGGGTAATTGCGTCCTGAGTATAGAATGACATCACACTCCCGGTGTGTTGTTATCCAAGCAAGTTAACATATCCCGGCATACTCATCCTGTAACCCAAATAAATCCATGACATTACACTATTTGCACTTGCTCGTATCTAAAAGCTAGTTATCAACTCATGCGATAGATATAATAATTTCAATGCTAATGCAATACTTTAAGCTCACCTCATTGGCTGCTGCAGGGCCGTTCGCCTGGTTGGGGGCAGGCGGCTGTGGATTTGGCTCCAACCACTGGGGGGCGCCGCCATGGACGATCTGCTCCCTGAGCCACACCAGGCTGATGAAGGCACATAACGTGCACGTCACTACGAAACAGCCCTGTAGGCAGTCTGCAAGCAGGTTGTCCCTGTGTGTGTGTGTGCGAGAGAGCGAGAGAAAGAGAGAGAGAGAGAGAGAGAAAAGAAAGAGAGATTAAGTGCAGGCATGCTTAATAGAAAAATACAAATATGGCCGTTTAGAATTAAATTCTGCATCCAATGCCTTTCTATGTTTTTCTTATTGAAGTGAATGATAGAATACACAGGTAAACAGCAGTAATGACCATATAAATAATGTGGAAGAACAATTCAAGCTTACGTTGACAGCATGTCTAAAGGCAGCGTAAGAAGAGAGCTCACAGAACCTGTGAACAAACACTTATAGATTCGACCTGTTAACAACAACAAACAAAATGTACAAAGGAAATTAGTAAGATCACCAAAATAAGACAAGTTACAGGACTAGCTATCTAGTTAGTATTCATTATAGATGTACTACGACTTATGATTGACATTTACTCCACTACTGTTCAAATGAAACAGCTGGTACTTGCATGCTGTGAGTGGCACCACCCCAAGCCAGGCAAAGGCCACCAGTGTGTAATGACACCAGTACCGAATGGCCATTCCAATACTGGTGACCAGCCCAGCAAAGATGTCTTGGACTGGCAACCGAGACGGCATGTCTGGGGAGTAGACTGAAAGGGGGGCCAGAGCAGAGGGACAATGAGCAAGAGCTACAGTCACAGCGGATGTCACCGTCAGCCCTGTCTGATGGATTAACTGTGAAACAAACTCACTTGGTGTGAATGCAAATCTGTGCTTGCATAGTTCACAATATTCCTTTCTGCTGTGTTTAAGCCACTGAAGCAAACTGCGGAAACAGAGGGGGACATTACATCCAATGAAACATTAGTCATTTTGTTCTTCTGAAGTGAAAAAAGCATTTCAGTCAGGACCACTATAGTCAAAATAAGCATTTGATTTGCATTAAGTGATTTAAATTTGGAGGTTTGTCTCTGTTTTGGGAGCACCCTGCCCTGCCCATACCCTGCACATACAAGGAAAGCCCTTTCCATGCGTGTACATGGAAAGCCCAAGGCAGGGAGAGCAGCAAAAAGACCCCATAGGTTACAGAACAGAGCAAGCATCAATGACAACACCATGACATTTAGTAAGACAGACACAGCATGAACGGAGGAGGTGGGTTGTAGGCTAAGGATGTTTAAATAAGCGCCTTGACTAGTAGGGCCAATAGTATGCTTAGCAATGATCAGCTGAGCAGTCTGGTCACTGAGATCAGATGGCAATAAAATTATTGAGATCAGATGACGGTTGAGATTATGCATGGCCGGGCGTGACTTTGTGGCCTGCCTGAACTACGCTATGCTTGATTTGTTGTTTTTAGGAGTTTAGGAGTTTATACTGCCTTCTAGTGGGAGGCTCTTAGCCAGCAACACACAATTCCTGATGTATGAACTTGGCCAATAGTATGCTAATTTAGCGATGATCAACTGAGCAGTCAGGTCATTGAGATTATTCAAAAGTAATCAGAGCAGATTTCAATTATTGGACATGTTCTACAAGTACAATGACAAGAAGCCTTATACATGTGTTAAAAACATACAATGACAGTACTAGCTAGAGATCCATATTAAGGTATACCACAAATCTATGGGTGTTTTCCATAGGACTATATAATAAGGTGTTTTCTCAAGCATGATGTAAATGACGCAATAATGGCTGTGCGAGTATGTCGAGGAAGCAGAATTCGATGGGCACCATCATGGCTGTATTATAAGGGTAGCATAGATAGTCATAACACCTGGCTTGACCGTTATTATATAGTTCTATGAGCTTGACCTATGGACCTAACAGAACCAACAGAACTAACGCTATGCTACATTTGTTTTTAGGGTTTATGCTGCCATCTAGTGCCTGGGAGGCTCTTAGTCAGCAACACACCATTCCTGATGTATGAACTTTATGCTGCCTGTGCAGACACAGGGATGGTAGAGAGGCTTGTCCTGGGTCCCTTCTGAGCGACATACACGACATATGTCTCCTGTTGGAGCAAATAACATTAAGCGTTAGGGCTGGGCATTTTCATAGGGCTTTTAAGTTTCACCTAGTGTATATTTGTATTAGTTCCTAAGCAATATGAAAAAGTGCATTGCTTTAATATAGTCCTTGTTATGCATGCCATAATTATTGGATAAATGGATAATAATGTCTACACTATCCATGTAAACCTTTGCCATTACAATGTTAAAACAGAACGTGGCATGCACTCGTGCGATTTATGTTGTGTTTCTTTGTATTAGTTCATAAGATGATCAGAAGCAATAAGAAAATGTGCAATCCTTTCAAATAGTCTTCGTTATGTATGCCATAATTCTCGGATACGTGGTTAATGTCTGAACTATTTACAATGTTAAAACATAACGTGGTAATGCACTCGAACATGAAGGTGTTTCACGGCTCCACACAAGCCAAGTGTGGAAATTGAGCCAATCGTGCTGGCAGGGCTGATGGGTGTAAATATAGACAACATTGTCAACCAATTTAGCCTAATGTGACAAACAAATAGGACTCTCGGGCGCAGGTATGAGTCACTTGTTGGCTCCAACGTTTCTGCTACCACTAGCGATTAGCTCGTTTGTAGACATAGCACCGGTTGTTAGTACTACAGTCCCGTACCTAGCCTAACCTAAAAAAAAGTAGTTAGCACATGCTAGCGTTAGCTATAGCGGTCTCCCCCTTTTCTTAGCTAGCTGTGATGTTATTTGAAGTGACAGTAAATGCGATACCTCAAATTGACACGGATTATAATCTAAGATTGTGCTCGACAGCGACCTGTGGTTTATTTTGGTCTCGCTAACTTTACTTGTATGCAACAGGGCAGCTAACGGTACCTTCTTCTGCGGGGTCCATCTTGCTAGGCAGCCCTCTTCTTCTATGCAGCTGTCTGCCTATAGTCAGTCAACACGCTCACGCTGTTATCTACAAAATAAAGACATCTTCGGGTGTTGTTCAACTACTACTTCGACGATCCTTTAAATGTCCCAATACAAACTTTCAACTAGAAATACAATTCCTCAGCAATAATATTCACTGCCATTGCTCAGGTATGGTGAGGTCAGGGCCCCATTTACATTATAGTTGTATCACACAGGACGCACCACTAGATGTCGTTGCAGTATAGCGTTATTATCATAGAACTATGCACATCTCAAACACGATTTACGAATTTGTATTCGCACAGACGCACAAACTTAATTTGCATTACATGTTTAGAAGTCATCGGGGTAAATGTTGCCTTTATAATGTTAAGATTCAGATGAAGCATAGCCTACTTGGGATTAAAACAGATAAAGCATGCCAATTAACAGTATAATAATCAATAAATAATGTTCATGGTTGCCATGTTTGAATTGTTTAACATTGTAATACATTTTGACAGACTGTGTATTTGTATAAATTGCATAGACATTATATATTTTTGCACTAGAGCAATGTTTGCACTATAATAACCATTCAATTCTGGTGAGTGCATTTTTAAGTGGTGGGATCCAGTGATGGAGATATTCATGTCTGTTGCTGTGCTGTCTGTGCACGTTCTCCCGTTTTCTGTAGCTGTGACTGAAAAGTCTTGGCATCGTACACCCACACCGTGTCTATGCCCTCCCCGGCAGTGCAGTCAGGGACCCAGGTAGGGAAGGGGAAGCGGCAGGCGACCACCTTTGCTGTGCTCTGTAACTCGCTGCACAACTTCAGCTCCAGCTGATCCATCTGTAAGGAAGACACACACAAGGGTCAAGGGTCATAGCCTTGCACTTACACACCATCACAATAATGACTATTTCAAATCCTCAGGTGAATAATGTTATTATTAATTATATTAAGTTTGCATCTCTGAATAGGCATATAGTACTACGCTATTATACATGCTGCTACCCATTTTAACAAATACATGACACTTACCAACTAGTAAGAAAACAGACCAACAAACTAATCATTAGTATTAAGTTTTAGCTTGATTGGTTGAGGTAGAGCAGAACTCACCATTTGAGGGACTCCAAATATGACAACATTGGAGTATTGCGCAAAACTGACCTAGAAAGAGAAAACAGTCCATCAGTGCCTGCTTCTTGAGACTAATCCTGGATCAAATAAACTCCAATGACATTGTGCGTTATTAATTTGACATAGCATCCTCCCTTGTGTGCACTGACCTTCCACAAATCAGATATGTGAAATGAGGTTGAGCAGTGGACACCCTCTCTCCAGGCTTTGTAGCGAGAGTACAAGACTAGCCAGGGGTTCAGCTCAAACCCAGACGCCTGAAACCCATGCTTGGCAGCAGCTATTACCTGCAAATATATGTCGCGAACGAGAGTAACAGTGTTGTAAATAAATCATATTTAACGTCAGGTTGGTGTAAATCAGTGTACATCTGGACAATTGTCTGGTTGGATAAGACAATCAAATGTTTATATGGACAAAATAACTGCGGAGGAGGATAACAAATTATTCTCGTTCGTTGGAGACCTGTGCGTAAACGCGCAGTGTCCTGACACATGGTCCTGACGCCACACTACCCACGCTCTCTTATGGAACTCTCTTTACGTCTATAATCATAACTTAGTATGTAAAGTGTAAGAGGTCTACATGAAAACTATATGAACAACAGAAAAGACGCACTTACTACCCTTCCATCTCCACTCCCTATGTCCACCAAGGTCCCAGATCTGGCTTTCAGAACCTTGAAGACGTTTTCTACTTGAGTGGTGGTTGCAGGGACAAATGGGAGACATACCTTTCTCAAAGCCGGTGCAACAAACGGCCCCGCCACAGCATAAAGTACGACCAACGACCCCCCTACTAACCCAGTTGCAATAAGCCCAAGTCGTTTTTTAATATTGCTTTCCTTTCCATTACATGTGTTTTGTTCTATTTTTGTGTCTAGAAAGATCTGATCTTGTTTCATAATGTCAGGGCTATATAACGCTGCTCATTGACAAATGAACAAGACCATGCCTCAAGTAATTAAAAGGCCTTCTCAAAACCAACATTCTAAAAATATGAAGCAATTTCGCTAGTAGAAGAGTGACTCAAATATACTATAATGTTTTGAGCCAGATACACTTAAAGGAGGACCTTTCTCACGAGTAGAACACAGGACACATCGGGTGCATCGATGTATTTTGTCCGTGTTGATAACAGAATAGCTTAAATTGTTCCATTACTTTCCATTCCATTACTAGTATTGAAATTATATCTATCTATATATATATAGTTGACAGTAATTGTAGACAGTGATAGTTTGAAATATAACTAAATATTGCTGAAAAGGACCATTTCTGATTTCACAAAAACAGTAGGATATTAAAAATAATATATTATTTAAAAAAAAAGATATTAATAAAAGCAGTTTAAATACCTTAACAATATTTACTTACTTTTTTCAAAGTTTATATAAATATAAGTGCGATATATACAGCTGTTTATATTTGTATGTTATGGAAACCTGACACCCGTAATTAGGAAAACATTGTATTTTTCATAAAATAACCTTATATAAATGCATTATACCCATGTAGTTCTTGGATTATACCCCATTATAGGTAGAGACAAAACATTTTGTAATTATATAAAATAAACAATAAGTCGTGTATATTTCTTGTAAACGTTATCTTTGGCTAAACAACACTCACAACATCTTCCTTAGTTAAAATATATAATTTATATATATTACAAACAGCCATTTAAACTATGTATAATTAAATGTTAAATTAAACATATATATTATAAAATAATTATAATATACTATGTGCATTTCTGACATAAATTAATAATAAACAATAAATAAACAGTGCCTCCACATCTCCTCTCCGTAAACGATGTTGAGCCACCTCAGTCTTCTTCACTGCCCCAACAGTCTGATGATACGGTGGGCTGCACGGACTCTGCCCCTGCCACTAGTCACTGGCTCCTGTATAATGGCTGCTGTGCTCCAGCCTCGCCAGCCCCTGCTGGAGCGCACAGGGCTGGAGGCCATGTTGGAGGGTGGCGGCCGGGCCCTCGTCCAACATCAAGTCATCCTCGTCTGTCTCGCAGCCCTCTGGCCCCTCCTGGGAGTAGCTGTGCTTAATCACCAGGATGCCCCTCTGCCTAGACGGCGTGGCGTGGCGGGAGAGGTGTGGCGACAGCTGGCCCCCCATGGGTGGCGGTGGTGGTGGGGGCGGCGTCGACCAGAATGGTGGTGTCCCTCATGCTGAGGTTGCTGCGGCTGCCGTGCACGCTGCTGTGAATGCTGCCGTGCTGCGAGCCGCAGTGGTGGTCGCGAATGCACTTTGACGAGGAGCGGCGGACCTCGCGGGACGTCTCAAAGTCGTCCACAAGGTCGTTACCTTCGGTCAGGTCGCCGGACGGAACACGGCGGAGCGTGCAGAGCTCGTAGTGCGGAGGCTCAATGCCCGGCAGTAGCAGTGCGGGGTCGAAGTCATCCCTGTGGACGGACGAAGAGAAATACAGCCCGCTAGAATTACTCGGACTTCATGCAACCTGCTAAGACATTGTCAATGTGACTCATAGAAACAATTACTGTAATTGCACATCAATTAGGCCTATTAATAAGCCTTAAGATTTGGACTTTGATTTTAGAAAATTTGCAGTTCCTCAGAACTGAAGTTTAATTTGCCACCCACCATTAATGTATTTCAGGAGTCTTATTTATAATCTTATTTATGTAAAAGGAGATTCAGGTTCAGATTAATCAGAAATATCGCACCTGCGGATGATGTATTTTTTGCAAGGTTGTTTGACCTGGATAATTACAGATATAACCAAGAGGATAACGACAAGACCACAAGTTACTCCGATGATGGTGAGGTTGGTATTATCCAGGGTGTCCAGGATGCTGGCTTTTCGTTTCTCTGGATACGAAACAAACATGATCATTTTATGTATTAGGTAATATACTGTATGTATGTATACATTTGATTTAAGACACATCATTTCATTCATTGTTTTTGTCATTATAATTTTTTAGTCTTGAGACTTGAGACTCTGCACATCAGTGTTCCTTTAGTCGCTTTTGATTATCATGGTGTAGGCTACCTTTGCAGTGGTTCTCATCCCAAGGGTAGACACAGTTCTGGACCCCATTGCAGACCAACGTGTTGTTAATGCACATATTACTGTGGCAGAAGAAAGTGTCTCCTTCGCACGGAGCTGTTAAAAAACGAAGGCAAAACATGATATAAAATATAACCTGCTGTTAACTGAAAGCAAACTGGAAAAAAATCTGAATATATTGATGGTGTTGTTTTTCTCCTACTGTAAGGTGTAGTGGGCTATACATGCAAATCAACCTTATTAAACTGTCCCCGTGCAATTTAAATCATGAAAGAAATGGCAGATTGTCTATGTGAATAAACCACGCTGAAAAGTGAAAGCATCTTCATCCCAATTAAGATTATTTAATTGTGGGGAAAACATATATATATATATATATATATATATATACTGTAT
>JAODUE010061454.1:14535-30088 GCA_027564755.1 Amblyopsis hoosieri | reverse complement strand
CCCCGGCCCCCCCCGGTGCCGCGCGGCGGCCCCCCGTCTCTGACCCCCGCTCTCTCTCACACACACACAAACACACACACACACACACACACACACACACACACACACACACACACACACGACTACAATGGCACTGACCATGCCATACCAAACGATGAAATAGGCCTAGTTTAGCAAGACTACTGCTCACTCAGACCGAGACATTAGGCATAAGGACTTTGATGGCTCTGCAATAATCTATTGTCTGCTATATGTCCCTTTGAACCGTGCGTTCAATTAGAAATCGGTATGTCTACATCACCATTGCTATACAGGCTGTAGTTGGCAGTTTGCGGGTTAGGTTCAGATGGTTGATGAATGTGTATTTTTGTGGTGCGGGTGGTGTCAAGTCGGGTGGGTCCGGGATGCAAAAAAAAACACGACCCACGTCAGTGTAGTACTGCAGTAGTACTGCAATGCTACACCTTGCAGTAGCATTAACGTTGCCCTTTGACATGGTATATCTCTTTAATAATATAATTGGTTTAAAGATATAGAAAGAAATTCTATTTGGAGACAGCGAAACAAAGAGGATGTCTCAGGCCACCACGCTCTTTGAATTTGGTTCCCTTTTAGAAATGTGATTTTATTGGAATACTAATTCTATCATTAAAGAATGAGTTATTTCTGTTGAGGCTGTATAAATACACTACATATGGATGATCAAAATGTCCTGCCCTTAATCAAGTGTTTTCTGAATCTTTCTGGAATGGTGAAATTATGCTAGATATTGCCCACTTATTTGCCTTATGTCCTCTAGGGAGCATCATCCGCTGCATGCGACGCCTCGAGGAAGTGCTACGGCAGATGTGTTCCGCCGCCAAGGCCATCGGCAACACCGAACTGGAGAACAAGTTCGCAGAGGGTAAGAGACTGAATGGTCCCCCAAATGTTTTCTCTAAATGAACACAAAGCAGTACTAAAAGGTTTGTGAACCTGTTCTGCATTAAGGCCACAACATACTTGCCGTGTGGGGTGGCGCGCGGCTCTTAGCCTAGGGCCCACGCAGGACGCGCCCGCCTCGAGCACTACATGCGCAACGCGACCTGGAATTTGTGTCGTAGCGATGTTCTCCTAAACAAAAAGTAGTACTGTACTCACAAAAATGAGTAGGAACTTGTTGAGGAAGTCCTGCAAACTCCTTTTCTATTGTTTTGAGAATGTTGTAGCCTAGTCTACAACGCTGTGGCACTACAGTAGGGCCTGTACATATGTTTTGTGTTATAACGGAGAAAGAGCCAGCTTACTATCTTACTAGAAGTGCACATTTCTACAGACGTAAAGGGATGTTATTTGAACGGGAGGTTTCCAACCTTCGCGCAGCAACAGAAATGGGCTATTTTAGGTTTTCATTCTGCAGCATTAAGTTGTTAAGCATGGCAACTAGTGGCAGTGGTTGGTCTGTCCTGATCTATTCTTTCCACGTTCTGCAGGCCATCTGCATTGTATTATAATGTAGAAGACCCAACACCAGACACGTCAGTTACAAAAAATCTGAAATGCGCGCCATGGCTTGCGTCAGGCGCGCAGGGCCAACGCGCCATGCTGCACCCACAAATCTGACGTCATTTTTGGCCCACGCCACATGCGCCGTCGCGACTCCATCAAGTATAAACTAGGCTTTTGTTCCACGTTTTCTGATCTTCATCAAGTTTGCAATTGAAGACCAGCAGGGGTTTATGCTGCCAAAGGGGATTCTACCAGTTACTATAGGGGTGGCATTCTTTCCACCTGTGGCATGTTCTAAAACAGCATGGAAAGAGTTTAATTAGTTATCAACAGAATGTTCTGGTATGTTGTGGCTTTAAATGATGGTCAGACCACATGTTGAGGCATTAATGCAGAAATCTAGATTTCAAATGGTTCACAAATGTTCTAGGTTAGCACCATTCATCATTGATCTCTTGTCTCTTATAAACTTGTTTGTAGGTATAACGAAGATCAAGAGAGACATTGTGTTTGCTGCCAGCCTCTACCTTTGAGCACAGCATACATGGGGGAATGGGCTTCTGAGTCTCACTGCTTTATGTTTGATCTGTCTGGGAACCAGTGGGTGTCACACACTAGCTTGACAGTTGCAGACGG
Source organism: Amblyopsis hoosieri (assembly GCA_027564755.1). Lineage (NCBI taxonomy): Eukaryota > Metazoa > Chordata > Actinopteri > Percopsiformes > Amblyopsidae > Amblyopsis > Amblyopsis hoosieri. The sequence goes on along the minus strand of JAODUE010061454.1, from coordinate 27,964 downwards.
CAGTTGTGTTGTCTGAGGATTAGTTTCATTTCACCTGTATCAGACCTTTTATTTGTTATTATAAAACGCACAGCTGAAATAAATGTGTCGTTTACCAGATCCAAGAAGCGTATAACTATATTTCCTTAATGAGTTGTTTCTTGTTAAATTATAATTCCTCTACCTGATTATTTAAGGCCCTGACATTGACTGCATCAATGTACTTGAATAAGAAAACCGCATCCTATGTCTGCCGATGATAAGCGCTACAGAAAATGCAGCTGTCCATTCCCAGAAGTGATACAACCCATTCTTGCAAATCTATAATGACGAGAGCAAAAAGTGTTCCTCTTTAGGTTTATCGCAGTTTAAGTTTTTTTTTCAGGATGGAATATTGTTTTGTTTTTATTTTATTTTGACAGACCACAAATGCCTGTGTTCACCATGGTGTTCACAGCCTGTTTTTATTTTTCCCAAGTTATTTTAAAATACAGTAAGCATTTTATTTGTAACTTTTATTTTCAACTTGTATTCATATTCTTTTTAAGATAAATGTCTTTATTTTTAACCATCATTCAAGGAACAAGAAATTACACATTTGTACATATTTGCAACACAATTTCAATAATAAAAAAAGATCTCTATAGTGATTTCTTTTTACATAGATTATACAAAAGGTATGTTTTGCTTGTATTGTTATTTCTTAATTCTGAGATCTACAGGAAGCTAGTAATCCAGCCAAGGCAACATGGGACTTTAATGTTGGAGAATTGAGATGGTGGAGCAGGTATCTCACTTGCACTAAAAACATCACTTTAGATTCAAGCACATAACATGCATTGATGGTTAAGAAACAAGTCTAAGATTAGACTGGTTAGGAAAAACATAAGCAAGGTAACATTCACACATTAAATAAATCCTCTCTTCCGCCAGTGGTCAGACCCCTACGTACTTGTGGTCATGTCACATCATATGAATACTACACAGGTTTCCATTTCGGTTAGTGATTGGTTCGTTGGTTGATTAAAAACAAAAGCATACAATGTTCCGTGATTGGCCAGCATTGTTTTAGTGGGTGCATGCAGTAATGATTCCCACTGGCTCAGCAGGTACATGCAGTAGGTTCCCATCCTTAAAAAAAAAAATTTGCCTAAACCTATCTTACAGCTCAAAAGGGTGTTTGTGCACCCATTTTTCCAGTAATGTGAAATAAAGATATTACAAGTTAGCATCTTGCCTGTCCGTGTTGTGCGGTTTAAAAATGGGCTTCAAATGTAGCAGCCTTTAATGACTCCCTCCCAGCTAAAATGCACGTTCATCCGCTGGCTTACATGACTTTAAAAGCAACAATAACTAGGCACATGTGCAGCCATGCTCCTGTGTATAGAGCCGTGCACAGGACACGGGCTAGGTTTATAACACTGTTGTAAAGCACAAGCAGGCTGCGTCCAGTCATGCCGGGGGCTTAGTTGGGGCTGTCAAACTGTCCATTAGTGGGGCTCTCCTGGAGTGTGGAGTGGGGGATCTCTGCCTCTTTCTGGGGCTCCACAGGCTTCTTGAAGAAGTCGGACACACAAAAGACCTGTAGAAGAATGAGAGATTGTTTTGTTTACATTTCTTTTTTTTTTACATTGATTTTATACTTTGGTTTTATGACTCACAGAAGGTTGGCTGAGGTACAGCCTGGCTCTGCCCGACTATAGCCCCCAGCTCAATTTTGTTAGCTGAGATTATAGTCTAGAAACCATGTTCGCATTATCCTTTTCACAGCCCACCCTGCTGGCAGACTAAGCAGGGTGGGGTAGTGAGATGACTTTGAAGCGCTTTTGAAGTCTAGCGTGTTTCCAAATGGTGGTAGAGCAAGATGAGGCGATTAAAACCGTTGTAGCAACGTGGATTGTTAAAATGCTGTCCAATAGTTTCAAAATTAACCAGAGATCTACTGCCCAGTAGGAGACAGTGACTAATAAACGCTCCATTGGGAAGGTTTTAACAGACTTTATTCATGATGTTTTAGGTCTGGTCACATCAGGCTAGAGATGCAATAGATTTAGCCCAAAACCGATATCACTAGTTTAAGTCCTTGTGCTCTTAATTAAAAGACGAAGCCTGTCTAGAACCCACTAGTCTTAGTGAAACTCTCTGGGAAATGTTATATTTGAACACTGTTTTCTGTTATCTTAGCAATGCAATGAAGATGGGTGGATCGTACTGCTTTCAAGCATTCCTTAAAGGTGGAGTCAGCGATTGTAAACAGTTTTTTTTTTCAAAATTTCAGTGAATATTTCCTCCCAATTAAATCTGCTGTGTTTATACACAGCCCTTGGCTCTGTAAATGGCAACACAAAGTGGTGCAGACCGCACCACACAAAACCCTCCCAGCAAGGGGGGGAGGGGGCGGAGCTTTTGTGGGAGCGCCACCCTATCATGTTGAAGGGAGAGGTGTTTTTGTTTTGATCTGGTTCAAATATCAACAGTCTTTGTCCAGCGTCCCTGACTCCACCTCTAAGGCAGCATGGCCTCCGTACCACTAAGAGGGCCATCAGGGCACCCTGCAGCAGCCCCGTCAGCACGTCGCTCCAGTGGTGCTTGTAGTCGGACACCCTGGACAGTCCCGTGTAAACGGATGCCGCGATCAAGAAGAACTGGATAGTCGGTCGCAGTAGCCTGGCCCATTCTGTCCGCATTCTTGCTTGGAGGTAGAGCTGAGGGAGACGTATGCAAATGAGTTTTAGCTTGAAAAGCCTGTTTGAATGCACTTTACATTAAGCAAATGAGACGCCAAGTGTGAAGAGAACCATGTCTGGATGTCGGGTGTGATTATCCATTGCTAGAGATGATTTTAGATTTGTGAACCTAAAGTATTCACGCTAATTTATTTTACCAAGGTAAAGGCTGGCACAGTACAGGTCACAGATCAGACCACTTCCTTGATTGATCCTAAATCTAACACCAGATGACCATTTTAGCAACTGCGACCGTTTCTATGATGCATGGCAAATTAGCAACCACTGGTAAATGAGTCAATCAATTATCAAACATCAATTCCAAGACTTAGTCATTGGAATGTGGAGTATTTTGGTACAACAAGAAAAGCATTAAACCTGAGACTGCTGCTTAAAGGTGGAAATCTGCCTAATCACTACTCTTCTGTACAGAACAGGGATGGGCGTATGACTAATTTGATGGTGACTCATCATTTTGCAAAGTCACATTATGCTGGTAGCTTCTGTTAAATTAAATTGACTAATATTGTTTGGGGATCACATTGCCTGCTTATATGTATCAACTGATGTTTTATTTACTGTACACGTGTACACGCACACAGTTCATTCATGTTCCATGGAACACTGTTCTTGTGAGACTCTTTATCAGCTTGTTATATACGATACAGCCCCATCACTATTTTAAGTTAGTGGACTGTTCGTGGACTGGCATGATTTATTGTAAATAAGAATTTGTTCTTAAATAATTTCACCTTGTAAAATAAAGGTCTAATAAATAATCCTCTCTAACAGAACAGTGTCGAAATTAGAACACCGTAAACTAATATAGCAGTTTAATGTCAGTCACAGCACGTTTAATAATAGAGTATTCGTATTGTGAGTGACCAGTGGCGGTTTAATTAAGTGATTTGGAGGCCCTAGGCAGAGACTGGTTGAGGCCTATAAATAATGTATTTATTTACCTTTTGAGCCATAGCTGCAACTATTTGAACATAGCTTATATGTTTTTGGTTGATTGGAAATGCTGCTTCCTAAAGAACTTTAATTGCTACCCCTTAAGTAAATAAATTAGTTGAAAACTAATTTAATTATGGATACATGCTGCCATATCAGCTACGACTAGTACGTCATGTTCAGCTCCAGTAAAGTGTTACCTCCTATAGTGTTTTCTCCCTTTTTAATTTCCTCTTTCAGTTGATGTGTATTTCTCTTTCCCCTCATAATTCGTAACTAATATACCTTACGAATTCCGTACTGCTGGGCTGATAAACAACATGGGACGTACCATTTGTGTAAGAGGGGTTCGGATTTGACTCGCACATGAATAATGTAATGGAAGGCAGGATATAATTTGTGTACATTAACAAATTGTTGTATACTTCACTGTATTGATTTCATTATTTTGTACAGTATGCATTCTTGTACAGTAATTGTATTTTGTACAGCACTTTAATCAGCATGGTCTGTTTTTTAATGTGCTTTATAAATAATTGTACTTGACTAAATATATAAATATATACTGTATGATAATAATACTTTTGAATTTTCACTGGGTCGCAGACATACTGGGGCCATAGGCGGTAGTGTCGCCTCTGTGAGTGACGTCGTAATGCGTGCCATTTCATCGTAACATATTTTAAATTCCACACAAAAGTCATATCTCCTGTCTTTCTTTTGGTGCTTTGAAACCAGGGTGTGTCTACCCTTTGAAGTCGGGACAAACTGTTATATATAGTCTGCCATTTACTCCTCAAAGTTCCAGGGTCAACAACCAACTGCTGGCTGCCTTTGTCCTCCGTTGTAAAACCTCATTCATGCTACTGTTCACTTGTGCTTACCCTTTACCCTGTGTTACCCAGCCCTGCATTCAGGCTTGGCTGCCAGGATACACAGGAAGAGGTCTGCACTAGCACGCATCATTAACACGCATATTTAGCCTACTAATAGATTTAGAAAATAGATAGTAATAGCCTTATGAAAAAGATATATGCAATATAGCAAACCTACATAGGGTTTATGAAATAATGATAAATAATAACCTCCAGAATTATCAGATAACATTTTGTTACATGATTCATCATTTGATTATCTGACTTCTAACATGGTCACTGAGCGTTATCTGCTAGTTAATATGTGCTGATATATTGGTAGAATACGTACAGCCAGGAACAGCATGCAGTACATGGAAAAAGACGAGTGGCCAGAGTAGAAGGACAACCTGCAATGAACACAAGTCAGAATGAATAGAGTAAAAAATCCCTGAAGCACGGCACACAGCAGTATCAATGTCACAGCCGCGCCCCGCTATTATGTAGACATAATGCACAAAGCTATACAACACAGTTATACACCGTTGCAACAACGCATACATGTATTAATTTGTAATGTCAGACCAACCCATATGGCGTTGTGAAATGCCTACAGTAGATTATATTGCTAGACTACTACACTTGTGGCCGAGCTGACCAGAAGAGCGTGCATGTCTGGGTCAGCTGGAGGGGGAACTGACTGTCCTGAGACGTAGGTTGAGAGGCTTCAGCAGAAATAACCAGCTGTATTAATGGTTTCTTCCTGTTTGCCAAACACATGGGTTTGTATCCATGCCGTTTTTAATGTGTATCTAATGATTGCCTATACTGTGTGGTCCTCATTCACTTAGGAGAAATACCGCTGAATCACACCAGGCCTGTGGAATGAAGTCAGCAAATGTCAACAATCTCCAGCCATTCATATGGATTTTTAACAATGACCATAATGGTATCAGCAGTAATAATGATCTCACAGCTTTTAGTACACTGTACTAGACTACTTATCCTCAGTGAAAGCAACCATGAAATAACTGGTGAATATAGAAGTGAAGTGTTCTCTGCTTGTTGCTTATTCCAGCAAGCCAACACTAAGATAAGGACTTGCATTACAGTAAGATGATCTGCAGGTTGGGCCTATACCGCGCAATGCCTGCTACAATTATCCATAATATTCACGACCACAACAAACACAGGGTTTCAGACCTTCATGAAATCATTCAAGCACAAAAGTATGCTTTGTTAACGGACATAATCTTGCCTTAACCTATGTCCACATTAGTATAGGTGAAAATGTTCATAACCTTTGATTTATTGCACACCCACTATAAAGTTAAGATTGATTATTCCAGGAAACTAATTCCTGTTCACTACCTTATGTGAATGAATAACGTGACGTGTGCTAACAATATGTTTCGTGATGATTTGACCTGCTCTGGCATTATGCATGTACAGTATATGTGGATACCCTAGACATCAGGTAAAAAAAAACATTCTTGTCATGTCACAGGTTTCCATAATGGAATAAAACTAAATAGAATGGGTGTCTCTGTCTTAATTAAACATATCATTGGCCACATAGCCCATTGGTCCCTATTACATGTTTTTATACTGACTTTGCAATGCATGTGTTAAGATATTCGAATGAGAGTTGAACCGTATATGTAATTACAATTTCTAATTAATTTCTATTCATAGTAATAATGGCACAAATAAGGTATTGACTCATGTTGCTGGTGGGCTGCTGGCAGAATCAGTGGAATATCGGGACAGCTGATCCGCTCAAATCTCTAAAGACAAGACTGAATAGCACAGCTGACTCCTGTGTTTCTATCTTTATCTAGACTGCTGTAGCCTGAATCAGAAGAAGGCATACATATTTTCTTTGTCCCCTCACTTCATATTCCCTCTGCTGTTAGCTGATAAGGCACAACTGACCCACATTGTGACAGTATTTTACATTCCTGTGGGCTTAACGTGACTTTAGGCGTTCGGCATGGCTTTACTAGCACTGAAGGAGTGTATGATGGTGCACACGGCGTAACTACATAATCCATCATTTGTTATTAATCAACGCTGTCACAATGGTGATGTTTGCATGACAGATATGACCTTTGCACTTTGAGGTCATGCCACGTGCGATAGAGGGGACGAATCGCATGGGGAACGATCTGAGTCGATACAATTCACATTTCAACATGCGAGAGCTCTGTTTCAGTGTCGGTCACTTTCAGGTGTTTTCAGGTTTCATGGCACCAGCAGTGTGACATTATTTTTACTTAAGTGAAACCACCCATGTTTTCATCCATTTGCTTATGATGTTAAGGTTTGATATACAGTAAAAATATGACATTTAAGAGCTTTTACCTTCCCTCGTTGACCATTTTCGGGTCTCCTGTACAGACAAAATTCTCAATGTAACCCGCTGTGCAGTTGATCTTGCTCCAATCCGGCTTACACACATCCAGGAAGTGTGGCCTGAGCCGGCCAATGGAATACTTGGCTATATCGGTCAGTGATTGGCTCATGGCAGCACCAAAAATGAAGGTGCCCACGGCTTTGTAAACACATGCGACGTAGCTGTTGGTTATAGAGGACTTGGACTTGAGACGATTCAGGTGAACTGAAAGGCATTCCCCAACGACCATCTGTAGAGGGACGCATGGCAGAGGACAATGCAGAGAGAGAGAGGTTAATTAAACTAACACAGTACACACACTAGGCAACACTTTGACATATAAAGCATGCACAAGTACTAACTAAAGTAACAGAATCTGCATATAGGTTTGAAACTTCCAAGCACCACGGAAAAGCATATTAGAAGAAAAAAAAGGCACGCTTAAAAATGAGGTCTATCATTTTTGAAATGATGATTGCCCCGAATTAGGAAATTTCTGTCCTATAACTATTGTCCATGTATTGTAATACACCTGATATTAGAGACAATTTGCAAGAACCAAATATCTCAGTCAAAGGGGGATGTCCACTTTTGAAAATTAAACCCTATCAGTGTACGAATGTATGGGAGTCTGTGCATGCATGTGTCTGTGAAACATTTTTCTTCATGTGGCAAACTTCTTGCAACATTATCTTGCAGACATACACACTGTGCCCGGCATTCTGTCATTTGGAAATGAGTTAACTAAGGCTAGGAAATGGAGCAACAATCACATTGCAGCAATGTGTCTGCTGTGCTGTATATTATCAGTGAAAGGTCTATTGTACAATTAGTTAGAGCAGCTTAAAGGCTTGTCCAAATCCCACAGAAGTTAGTACTGTTACCATCAGTTCATAGTTTAAAACTGAACAGCATGTTGTCTATGGAAAAATAAAGATTTATATAGCATATTAATGAAGGGGAATGCCAGCATCTAACATTATTGTGTTAGTCGATGATTTGGACAAACCACCTAACCCAGGATGACACAATATATACAAAGTATCAGCAGCATTCAATGTATAGGCTAGCAATAAAAAAGGACTTTCACTCCTCTCAACTACATAGCTCCTATAGACTCACATTGATGGCTACACATAAAGCCACATGCAGTTTCATGCACAGTGCATCACCAGCGATATGGCAAATAATAGGGGGTTTGGAGGTGCTATAACAACATCAATGAGTTTTCTAACTTTACGAGATACAGCTATAAAGGAGTGGTTCGCAAACTTTGGGTCATGGGATACGTTTTCAAAACTTTAACATTAAAATGTACATATACTGTACATTCATGGTTGTTTCATGTCAGTACTTAATGATGCACTGAAAAGAAATGATCCGTTGGCTCCAATGGTTTGAGAACCACAGCCATATAGAGTGATTAAAGAAGAGGGGTATTAGCAGAACACAAAATGGATGCACTTACAGCAAGCAATGTGACGGGTATCATAACGCCCCCTAACAACTGATAGGAAATGGTGTCTTCTTTAAGGGGGTACTTGATCGTATCATCATTACAGAAAAAGCCTCGTCGGAAAGTTGGCCGTTTCCCTGTGAGTATTGCAAATGGAAGTCCAGCTAGCAGAGAGGCAATGAGAGAAAAACAGGAAACACAGGTTAAAAAAGCACCGCACCGGACCGCCATTCAAAGGCCTGTGTCCTGTGAGAGGGTAGAAAGCTCTGGAAAGTTTGTGTATACTGTTCCACTTGAGAAAAGGCTTTTGGAAACCTAAAATCGTATGACAACAGAGAGGTGAGGACAAAGATGAAATGTTGGCACGAATATCCCTGTGCAGTTTCCCGAATATCAGGAATGCTTAGTTATAGGCTGATTAGTGTCGGCATAGTAACAGAGTCATGTTAATAGAAGGTGTTCTCTTAGAGAAGGAAGGAAATCTAAGCACCAACAAATGACATCCACTGAGACATGACATCCAACTTCTGAGCAGTATTGGTCCTACTCAGACCAAACATAGTCTGTGTTGCTCCATCTCGAGTCATTGTGTCAGATGTTTTTGTATCGGGGTAATGTGTCGCTTCTGAAGCCTTGAGCAACCCATGTGGTGCCAACACTGTCAGAGAGTAGGAGCAGATACCACGCAGACACCCTCACGTGAACGTCCACTGTCCCCAAAATATGGGTGACACAAAGTCTCTCTCTCACACACACACACACACACACACACACACACACACACACACACACACACACACGACTCAAGTTAACATAATCACAGTGTTCCAGGAGATTCCAGCTATTTTAAGGCACAGAGGAAAAGTGTGTACAGCCAGTGTGTCTGTTGCACTAATTACCAACATCACTGCTTTGTTCAGCTTTCAAGTTTTACAAAGCTAGGAGGCCTGAATCATAGTTCATTATTCTGCATTTTGTTGCTGGGAAAATATGTGGCAATAGTATTTATCCTTATCTTTGCATAGCCAGGGTTAGCATAATGGAAGGTTTGGGTGTCCTTATGTGAATTATCAACAAAGCTCAAAGGCTTCTAAACAATATAAGGATGGGTACAGTGTTTTGTCAAAATCTAGTCAAAAGTTCATGCGTTTTAAAAGTGTCTCAAATGTATAAACCTGCAATTCTATCAAAACTAAATGTGGCAAAACAGAAGGTCTCGGTGTGACCTTGTGATGAACAAAAATACACACTGGAAAATACTGTATATTGTTGTGGATATAAAGGATTGTTCCGTTTTACTGTATGTAACCTTTTCTAAGTGGACATCCTCCTTTGCCTGTTCCGTTTTACTGTATGTAACCTTTTCTAAGTGGACATCCTCCTTTGCCTCTAGCTGATATTCATCTCATATGTATTAGAGCGCAGACCCCAGTGGACATCCCCGGTAATGCCAGACCCCAATAGAAACCACGTGCTTGGAAAGGCCAACTCAGGACAACGGCACTACATTGCCAAAACAGACATCTTTGATTTCAGGCCACTAATGAATAACAGCTGTTCACTCGTACCAACCGAATGAGCGTCTGAGGTTCAAACAATAGGGTGTCCATACTGAACGCGTCCCAGAATGAGTAAAAGAAGCGGCTCTTTCAAAAAAAGCGTTCGTGCCAACTCGATGGCTATAACGGAAATGCGCTTATTGCCATGGGGAAACAATTCCTGAATGTTCCTTTAACACTACTACATCTCTTGGCCTACTACCCCTCTCTACTTACAGAGCAAATGGGCAGGGTGAAGCCCACAGTGTACAACACCGTGGAGGAGACAGTGCCCATGTGGAAAGGGTAGTTGATGCTGTCGTCGTTACAGAAAAAGCCCCTCTTGTAGGGACGGACCTTACCCAGGTTAAAGGCTGCCAGTGGCAGGCCGCCTGTAGAGCGAGAGAGCGAGAGGGATTACAACAGGAGAGGTCAGAGATCAAAGCAACATGGACACACAATGAGAATGAGCACAATCAAGCCAATTCCTGTTCTCCTAACTACTGCAAAAACACATATTACATCAATGGAAATACACAGTTCAGTCAGGACCACTATAGTCAAAGAGAAAATGTATTTACATTTGCAGATATTTATATTTGGCAGTAAGGCTCTGTTCTTAGAGCTGAGAGCTGCAAATGACCCCCCACAGGGTGCAAAGCAGAGCATGCATCAATGGCAACACCGTGACGTTGACTAAGTCAGACACAGCATGATTGGAGGAGGTGGCCTACATAAATGCTTGCAGAGGAAGCACCAAGAATGGGTAAAGGAAGGCTAAGGACGTTAAAAAAAGCACCCTGAACGAGTATGGCCAATTGCATGCTTAGCTATGATCAGCTGAGCAATGATCTGGTTGCGATTATTTTACTATTGAGATTATGCATGGCCAGGCTTGACTTTGTGGCCTGCCTCAACTAACACTATACTCAATTTGCTACATTTTAAAGCTATTTCAAAATGTTCAATGACACACAACTCTGGTTTACTTTATATTTTCTTCTTTTTTTTGCCTCAGAGACACATTCCAGAGGTGGCACAGAGCTCAATGAAGGCAACCTCCATGACAGAAATAGCTATTTTTGCACTGTTTACACTCCTGCTGTTTCTCATCGCCCTGAAGTGAATTACAACACCTCATCTTGAAAGGCACCATGTTCACAGCAAAGCAGAAAACGCTGCCTATAGATAAAACAGTGTAAGGACAACTGATACTGCTAACCTGTTTTGACAGTCTAAAGTCTGCAGGGGCGCAGAGGGGGGATGGGAGGCATATATCCCCCCTAGTTTCCTAAAAAACAACCTCCCCCTCCCCCCACTTTTGAGATTAAATTTTTTTTAGATTTGAGAAGGGGAATATATTATGTTTTAAATAGGGAGATATATAATGGCGTGTGTTGTTGACCAGTGATCATGTTGGCATGTTGACCAGTAGTAGTCTTGTTTATGTCATAACCATGTGTAACGACGTCTAGACAGTTGCGCTGCAGCCATAAATTACGTAAATCTTACTCTCAAATACTTCAATACATGCGATGGTGCTTTCTATGATAACTTTCTGGTGGCGACCTTGTAATGTGGTTCTCTTTTGCGACGGATAGCGGGGTTCAAGTCCTGACTTGGACAGATTTCACTCTGGCATCATATTTGGTTTTAATAACTAAAAGCATAGTTGTACAGGCTTAAAAGTTGAGACATTTTCCTCACACTTTAATCCCCCCCACCTAAAAACATCTCCTGCGCCACTGAAAGTCTGGGTTCAATTCTGCTGTAACTTCCCCGGCTATATGGCTGATTTGGCCCTTTGTTATCACCATGGAAAGTATGGCAAGAACATGCTCTCTCTGGAGCCACAAGTTCTCTCATCCATAAGTACACACATGCACACAAGCACATGACCTGACCACAGACAGCAGATAACATGGAGGCCATTGGAGATACTTAAGCTACATTCTATATTTTAGGCTTATCTTTACCTTTTCTTCTCACTTAAATACATCAGGTTAAGGCATGTGTGAGAAATAGAACAGAACATGGCTCAGGACTCCAAAAGACATTGTTTTCTTTAAAACATCGCCATTTCCACACTTTATATCTTATCCACAAATTGTAAAAATAGAGACTGTCAGGAATTTATGAGTGTCCTTGAACTAACCATGATGGCTGCTCGCTTCCATCTGTAAACATAAGCAAATCAAACTAATAATTGTGATTTTTCTTTTATTACACATATAAATAAAGAAAATTGTTAACAAAAAAAGAAAAAAACAAGAAAAACAGAAACAAATTAACTTTTCAACTGCCTAGATCCTGAAATATTTAGCACATTCTGGCCGAATATGAGATGCCAATCACGTAGAGGAGTAGAGAAGATAATGGGAGTAGATGGTAAACCTAGTTTGTACAGTTTGTAAACATTCATATTTCAATATGTATAATACCTAGGGTTCCCCCTATTTTACCAATATTGCAAACACTTTTGGGAACTTAGAACATTGCTGTATATATATATATATATATATATATATATATATATATATATAGACTAGAGACCATGTTTTGGACTGTTTTGGAATATAATATATCAAATAAATTCAATTTATGTTTATTCTTATTTAATGATTGACATTAAATGTGTTTTAAAGCACAAATGGCATTTTTTATCACAAAAATCGTCTAGCCATGTTTGTGCTGTTTACCATAGCAAAATATTCCTAGAAATTGCTTGGGGTCGAGCGTTAACTTGGCGACTGCCATTTATTAAGCTAAGCGTGCATCTACACACACATTGTCAGACACCAGATACCATAATAATAGCTTCTTACCTCTAAACTATCTATTAATGTGGTCTGGCGCTCCTATTCCCATACAGACGGCTGTTTCCGTGTGTATCGTCTTTAGCTGAGTGCTTACAACAGCTGAGAATGCAATAACATACACTGGTTGATACTGGCCCCTAATTACCGTGGGACCCACCAAGCAACAGTGATTTGCCCTGATCTCTTCAGTGCATAGTTAGAAAAGACAATGTTTTTGTTTCTGGTTGCCTGATAAATGATTGTAATGACAACCAAATAGACTTGTGGGCAAATCACAACAATAACATACAGTTGTTCTGTGTCGAACACCTAAAACAGATGTTCAAGCCACACTGTGAATAAGAACGGCCTACATGTATCTGGTTGGGTTAAAAGGGCTTCAGTGTTTCACACCCTATTACCTCTGTCAGCAGCACCTCATTGTAACATCTTATATCTATACAATGTACATTATACAGAGTACATTGTATTATTCTATGTAGACCTGCTGGCCAATGAACTAATGAGCTAATGAGTACAATGCACATTATACAGAGTACATTGTATTATTCTATGTAGACCTACTGGCCAATTAGCTAATGAGTACAATGTACATTATACAGAGTACATTGTAGACCTACTGGCCAATTAGCTAATGAGCTAATGAGTACAATGCACATTATACAGAGTACATTGTATTATTCTATGTAGACCTACTGGCCAATTAGC
>JAODUE010061454.1:0-14435 GCA_027564755.1 Amblyopsis hoosieri | reverse complement strand
TAATGAGCTAATGAGTACAATGTACATTATACAGAGTACATTGTAGACCTGCTGGCCAATGAACAAATGAGCTAATGAGTACAATGTACATTATACAGAGTACATTGTATTATTCTATGTAGACCTACTGGCCAATTAACAAATGAGCTAATGAATACAATGTACATTATACAGAGTACATTGTAGACCTACTGGCCAATTAACAAATGAGCTAATGAGTACAATGTACATTATACAGAGTACATTGTAGACCTACTGGCCAATTAACACATGAGCTAATGAGTACACCTCTATTGGCTATCAATGGGAGTCACCACTCCTCCAGCTGGGCTCCAGCTCCATATGTTTGTGTTTACCCAGATGATTGTCTGAGTCACCTGTGTGTGGTTTTACCTGACTACATTGTTTAGTAAACCTGTAGTCTGCAGCTGTCATTGCCCTTGGCTCCGCTCCAACCATGCTGTTTCAATACAACTATAGGCCACGAACCACGAACGGGATCAAAAGGAGCTTAAATAGAAACATTGCAGGCGAAACAACAATCAGACAATCGGGAATAAACAGTATGGAGCTGGATCCTAGCTGGATCCCAACTGGATCCCGGCTGGATCCTGGCTTCACATCCACAATTGTGACATGGAAGAACACAAAGTGATCCTCTATGCAAGGGAATGCTGCTTGTATGTGAGTCACGGTGGATATCCATCAATGCTAATTACATTTAATCTGCCTCATATAGCAAAGCCGCAGCGACAACGCCTTTGTCTGTGGTGCAAAAGGGAAAATGCACGGACCTAGGATGTAGAAATGCAATATGCAACACATGATACGTTTATGAATGAGACAGAACAATACATGTGGTTCATGGCATTAGTTGGTATTACCTCTATAGGAACAGTATAGCAACACGGTACTGTAATAAATATTTAGTAGTGGACAGGCCTGCTTGTAACAATATGACAGTAGCCAGTACAAAGCCTAATGGTTTCTGAGAAGGGCGTGCATCCATGTCATGTTGGATGGAGAACAGTATTTACAATATTGTTCTGGAGAAGAGCACTATATATATATATATATATATATATATATAAGGATTAGAATCGTGGTTTGCTGCATGTATAGGAGACATTTATTGTAATATAATAAATAAAAGAGGTGCTAGACATATTGTGACCTGTTAATACTTATAACAAAGCAGGAATTCCCTTTTGGATATAATAAAATTGTTTCACCGTCCGTTACTATTAACACTTAAGCAAATAACATAGGCCTACATCAATAACAAATACATAACGTTAGTGAAAATGGTAAAATGTCACACGCTAGTCTCCTAATAGGTTACATTAATCCCAGAATTTATAAAAAACACTAGCAGTCGTTCTTGAATACATACCTAGAATTAGACATACTATGTCCAGCAGAATAAACGGAACTCCTCTTGCCTCGAACATGTTTCCTCTTCTCGTTCACTGCATATAAGTGTCGCCTATAATAAACAGAGATGAAATACTCCTCCTTGGGAGGTCGTCTTTCCGTAGTTCGGTCAAATACAAATGGACATACATTAAAAAGCTATTTACTCTACGAAGGAAAGCCTTAGATTTCCCTGGATAAAACGCATGTTAAAGCAAATATGCTATGGAAGTCCACGGCGATTTGCTCGTTGCATGCGATATTTACCGCAGGCTATCCGTGAGAACAGTCCTTCACGGACACACGCATTTGGACGGACACCAGCCCTGAATATTTTAAATGTATGCCTAGCGGACAGTCGCAGCCGAACCATGTAACGGCGACGTATAGGCTACTCAGCAGTAATACGACGTGGTGTCATATAGTCAGGCCTCGAGCAGGACAGGGCTTTGCAGTCCCATGACTATCATCAAGTGAGTCTGCGTTGCCGTTTGTGCTGCACGTCAATACCATTACGGTAAATCGATAGTCACAAAATAAAAAAATAACAATTGACACTTTATCTCACAATTAGATCTTGTAATTTTGAGATATTGGGAAAATGGGAAACAAATAACAAAAAAGGATTCGATTACCCACTTTGCAAAAATAATTTGGGTAAACCCATACCCTGCCCTTACTGAAAAAACACACGAATTTAACATAGGCCTACGTGAAGCAATGACGTCACGTGAAAATATTTATACATGTGTCTGTTGGGAAGCATATACGCCTATAGATAACTGAATAGTGGAATAATAAACAATAATACTGAAAATGTGGAGGAGTGGGGAGACCACTGTGCTTACCTAACTGAACATAAACATATTTACATATGCCTATTTACATATGCCTAATTGCCTATGATGTGCATTGCTTCATAAATACACGTAAACTTTGCCCTATTCAGAAATTGTATCATATCCGTGTTTGTGGAATGATGCTGCCATCTACAGCTCACAAACGCGAAACACTGGTTCATCAGTCGCTGTTTGTAGTTATTATAAGACAAGTCATAATGTGTATGCTGCAATTCTACACAATTGGTAGATTATAAAGAGTTCTCTTTTTTGTTGTGTTTTAATTTGAGCTTTTAAGGCTGATCAAGCTTTCATTAAAAGCATGACAACATATGCATGTTAATAAAGAACTCGGCTTCCATACAATGCCTGTTAGGCTATTTAGTCAAATGTACATCATCAATCAAGACCAAGGCCTGCCCTACATGATTGTAGGTAGGCTACATGTGTTATTACATGATGATTAAATACACGTGTATGTAACTCAATATCAGTTAAAGAGCATTATTTTTTTAACCATGTTAAATTAACATTAATGGTCTTAACTCTGCATACATTCACTAGGGATAAAAAAAAAAATCCTATCAAATATGTCATGCCCTTGGTTGAAGGAGTTCCAATCACTTGATTTGATTGACACCTGTTGGACAACTGACTTTGAATTGAGACTTTCACTGATGCAGAGTGGAAGACATCACATGATCAGCGTGGTCTTACCAGGCTATATATAGAAGTAAAGTAGATTCATTCAAATATTTGCAAGGAAACATATTTTATTAATATTCAGAACAAAACCATAAATGTTTACAATTACATTTCAAGAGAAAAAAAAGTGCCTCCTTTCATTTCTTAGCTTTGGTCAATCAGTACAACAGGACAAATAAGTGCTGTAATAGGAGTCAAGACAGGGAATATATCTGTTGGTGAAACAGTTGGTCAACAAAATGATTGAATTGTTGATTCTTAAAAACAAACAAACAAAACAGCAAAACATAGAAAACTGAGAGTTGTTGTTAACAGGTACAGTATTGTATCACGTGGACAGAACAGGAAAATATATGGGTTCAATATACTCATGCAGACTTTTTAAGTCATTGTCAGTATTACAGGGCAACAAACAGAAAGGTTGCTACTCATTTAAAAGTCCTCAGCATTTATTTCATTCATGTTTTGTTTGTGTGGGAAATGTATGACAAAATGTACTACAGTTGGGTTAAATAAATATACGTTTTCTTAAGTAATAAACAGTATTTAACACTAACATACCATTCATAACCCAATGTTTGAGAACACAACATCTGCACAATAATTCACTAAATACCACTTACTTTGAATTGGTACATTATGAAATGGCCCACACAATACTGATAAATATGACAACAACATCTCTCAAGATATGAGAGACATGTTTGTAAAATTTGATAAACAAACATAAACTTAATCTAAATCATAAAAGAAACACAGGAATCCAAATAAACATATCTAAAGATAAATAATTCATACAATCGTTTTACAATGCACCTGCAGACTTAGGAATTGGTCCTTCATTTTTACAGTCCCTTTATCTTTCAGTCCACTAGGGGGCTCTAGTAGTCTACACAGAGTAAAAATGTAAAATTAGCATTTTTCATTGGCCCTCTTGGAGAAATAAACGTTCTACAAGGCACATTGTTTAATATATAAAAATATATATTACATTTAGTTTTTTTCATTCGTAAACAAATTATGTTATCCTTAAGGGCCTTTTTACAGTTTTCTTTCACTCGTGCAATTCTTGAAAGGCTTAGCAGAAGCTTAAATGGTCAGGCTCATGTGTGCCCAGTACTGTAGTAGGCCCAGTACATATATACCACCATTGTGTATCATTAGGTATGTGCTTCCTTAAGGCAGATAACAGCCTTAAGCTATTAGTCTCCTCAACACAGACAGGCAATGCTCTTCTTTCTTGTTGTGGCAACATAGAGTCAGGTCATTACGTTACACGATAATGCGTTTGAATGCGTCAGCATTGTTGTGTTCAGTAATTTTTGTCATTTTCAAGTCTTTTTAGGGTCGGAGCTTTGCTGCTTTTGCTTCCGCAGGTGTGCTTCGATTTCGTGTCGGAAGAAGAGCATGCCCATCTGTGCGTGTGACGCCTCGTTCATGGCTTTGGACTGCATGCACATGCGGTACTGGTCCGGGGGCAGTTGGTCAGCGCAGCGTTTCTCGTGCCACAGGTGGAACAGGCCCCGCGAAGGGGCGCGGACCACCAGCATGTTGCTGTGGAGGTACTTCCTGTAGAGGTGGACGTCTTCACCGCCCCAGCCCTTAATGTCGACGTCAAACCCTCCTGGAAGACATATAGGGCGCAAAGGTTGCTTACCATACATCTGTTCATTACAGCAATATGGTGTTGCTGCCTTTTTTCACGTCTATTGTATTTGTATCTTACAATGTGCAGCTTGTTGTTATTCTGTTCATTTGTATTGTAAAGAACGTTGGGACACCTCTCTTGACTGTGAAATGTGCTGTATAAATCAACTTTGCTTACTTATATTATCACGTAGATTTGATATCGTAGCGCAAAACATTTAAATAAGCATGTTTTCATACATACAGTATCTGGTTCACAGTGTGTGTTGGCACAACTGTGTCAAGAGCTACGACAATAAGCGTTCCTGAGAGTAAATATGTTTTAAACTGCATTTATAAATGTTCACCTAATGCAACATGGCTGGGTCTGTTTCTTTTGATTTGTGCTTCAGTGTGGAAGAAAATATATGTATGTAATGAAAAAAACAACTGTATTTGCAGTACGGTATACTGTATTTCTTGTGCCTCACTTTTTACCCTAAAGCACAGGAGATTCTCTGTTATGACTCTGAAATCCAGCCTGGCTCCACAAGGTCACTTCTAAGTGATATGGATGTCTACTTGGGACTGACATGTCCTCCTCAGAGAACTACAGGCCTATGACTATTCTTCTCTCCATGCCACATTTATTCTTTGGAAGTTGACGTGTGTAAAGTTATATTTTCTCCGCCGGTCTCTCACAGGATGTTCTCAAAGATCCATTTCCTTGGTGGGCTTGTCTGAGCTGTGCCAGAGCACCTCTCTCATACTTGTTTGGCATCCACGTGCACAGTCGTGCACTGCGGGTGCACCATAGTGTTGTGCTGCATGCGTTCACATTACCTGTGTTGAGAAAGTCCGATCTGTATTGGCACGTCATGCCGAAACCAAAGTCCCTCCAGAATCCTGTGTCCTTCTTGATTACCTGTGAGAACAAAACGTTTGTGACTTTGTGATCTCCGGACTGAGCTACCGAGCTAGAAAATGTTCTAGTGACCCCCTCTGCTGTGTCTTGCGACCCCCGGGGGGTCCCGACCCCCACTACAAGAACCACTGCTGTACAGTAGCAGATAATGGTGATGCCTTACCAGCTGTTGCTCCACTGGCGGGATGTGGTCAGAGCTTCCATAAATGAGGGTGGGGTTGTACTGGCTGAAGAGCACGGGGTAGAACACCTTCTTGCCTGGGGGAGAGACAGATGGGGCTGTGAGCCTGAACGCAAATGCAGACTTGTCTGTGTGAGGGTATGTGCATGTGTGTGTGTGTGTGTGTGTGTGTGTGTGTATGTGTGTGTGCACATGCGTGTGCATGTGTGTGTCTGTGTATGCGTGCAAGTGTGTGTATGTATGTGTATGTGTGTGCGTGTATGATTGTATATCTATGTGTGTGCATGTCTATGTATGTATATATATATTGTATGTGTGTGTGTGTGTGCGTCTCACCAGGTTGCGTATTGAGCCGGCAGCTGTTGAGGAAGTCAGCTGTGAAGTAGATATCCACGTCACAGAAGAATAGCAGCACGTTTCCCCCCTTCCACGCCCGGGCCCCCACGTCTAGGCCCCGCCCCCTGGAGAAATCCTCGTCCAATTGGAGCAGAGTATAGTTCCGAAAGTTCACTTCCCTACAGTTGGAGAGACATAAAGGGACGTTCACAGTTGATGACGGCAACACCGAATTTGAAACGAAAGAGAAACGAAAAGGAAGTGAAAGAGAAGAGAGTTAAGAGAAGTGGATAGAAAATATAATAACACTGAGCCAGTTGCTTCAACTCTGTACCATCATTTAAATATCTTAACCTAAACACTACACTAATGTTAAAGTGTTGCAGTTCAGCATTGCTGTATTAACACTAATGTTAAAGTGTTGCAGTTCAGCATTGCTGTATTAACACTAATGTTAAAGTGTTGCAGTTCAGCATTGCTTGATTAACACTTCATAGAAAGCGAAGCTTAGTCGATATTTGGCTCAAACGCTCCCCTTGACCCCACAGCATTCCTTTCACGCTTATTCCAGCCGCGATATGAAGAAATGTGTGCTAATGTCGTGGACAAGGCTTCCTTTAGCACGCCACCGGTACTGAGTATGTAGTGGCTGGCATGGAGGGAGAGCTACTAAATACACACGTTCACAGTTAGGCCTTTATACTAAACTGCAAGGACATGTGCATGCACACACACACACACACATTAAGCCATATAGAGAATAGAGGGAAAATCTGTGTGTGTGTGTGTGTGTGTGTGTGCGCGTGTGTGTGTGTGTGTGTGTGTGTGTGTGTGTGTGTACTTCCATGTACACACAAGAGAGAGAGAGAGAGAGAGAGAGAGACATAGAAACCCAACAGGCAAGCAGGGTCTACACACACAACTTTGCTAGGCAACACACAGACGTTATGACCAGTGATACCAATATGTTTGTGTACAGCCGGTCTGAATGCCAGTTTCCACGCAATCCCTTCAACATCTCTGAAAAAGACCTTGTGCTGCTGGCAGTAACCGCACTTAAACTCATCCCTGAAATCTGCTCTGGGGTAAACCTGTGCTTGTTTCTCAGAAACAGTTGTCTTAAAATGCATTGATCCCTGGGCAGACAAGTGTCACCCATGGCAGGCTTAGCATCCCCCCCCCCCCCCCCTTCCTGGTCTGGAAAAAACATTCTGTTCGCTTTTCCAACAATTCAGAAATAATAAATCAGTGCTAAAAGTGGAGCACCTAGAACAAGAGTATTATGCAACGACATCTAACATGGCCTTGTGTGTGTGTTTCTTCTCTGATTGCAGATATAGTCCAGTCTCCATGCTATCAGAACTATGTGGCTCTACCCACTGTTATCTGTTCCACTGCCTACGCAGAGCTCTGGTACTTCGCATCTCTCATTCGCCAACAAAGTTAGACTGAAGTAACATGTTGCCATGTAATACCTGCAAGGCCATTAAGAAATGTACACTATTTCCTTTCACAATTACACCAATAACAATAACACACTATGCTTGTCCACTATGACACATTAAAACAACTTTCTTTACCAAATGTCCAAAAGAAATGACCAAAGGAGATATTTTGGATATTTATACGGACAGAAAGGCAAAACTAAATGCAACATGATGATGAGGTAAACGTTTCATTGTTGGACGGTTGCCCTTGAGAGAAACACAACTCAAGTTTCTATCAGAAATACTATTTTATTTTTCTTAGCAATTAACTATTCAAAAACAACAGCTGCTTCCTGCTGTTCTGTTTACAGTGGCGAGTCAGTTTCAAATCATGATGCAAACAAGAGAAGTCACCATTTCATTCACCAATCTAAAAGCTACACAAGTTAAAGACCATGTCATTAGTATGAATGAAGATCCTTCAGTCTTTGTGTGTCTGGCATCACAATAAATAAATGTGAGTCTTGAGTCAGACTTGAATACATTCAAACGACTAGATCCTCACCTCTGCTGAAGCTATGTATGTCCCTAAGGGTGTATGTGTCACTTGTGGGCAAACATTAAAGTTGCTTCATGTTCCATTCACTGTTGCCTTGCTTTATCTATGGTATACACAACTATCTGCTTTTCCTTACTGGGATTGTTCTCCCAAGAGGGAATAGCACACTTATTAAACCTTGAAATAGTGTGTTTGTTTATCGTAGGTGTAGAAACTAAAATGCCCGCATTTTGTTTCAAATATAAAACAACTGTCATGATATCAAGTGATCTTGGTAGTTTTGCTTGCGGCAAAGAGGGAAACCTGATTTTCTCTGTTAGTGTGTTTTCTCTGTGTCTACTGCTAGTGTGTGTTAATGTGAAACAAAAGCAGAGAGAACATTGAAATGATACATTTGCTAACAATTGTTATATTAACAATATTGATATTTGTGAAAATAATATATATTTGCTTAACTTTTGTTCAACTTATTATTGCTGTATACTTTTGTAGTATTGACACAACCTTTATAGGCCAACTCTTTACATCAAATCTTGTTTATGTATTTTTTCTCATGATGAAATACTGTTCTAATCCTGTAAAATGAAACTGAAATGGAAAGTGGAGTACAGAATCCCCCAAAATGTCAAGAATATTCAAAACGTAACTCTGTGTATAAACACAATCAGTAAAGAGTCAATGTATACTTTATGTCAATTTATTTCTCTCTACTTTACATAAATGCCTTGCTCTTCTTCCCCATCTACTCTCCTCATTATATCATTTGAAGCCTCTCTCTAATCCCATCTATTTCTTTCCTCCAACAAGAGCCTGTTTTTCAGGCGGTCTGACGTTACCATTCTCTGCCCAGGCACAGTAATTATTCATATCAATTGATTTTTGTCTCTCATTCAAACAGCACTGCACTCATTCTCCCTCCCCTCTCAACATGCTGACCATCTCTGGCCTGCCTCATAATGTCATAGCTCTAAATGATACTGCTAGCCTTTGAAATGATATGCCTGCTAATGCTCCTCTCAACTCCACACACACACAACCTTTGAAGTTTTGACATACATTATAGATGTTTGAGCAGCGAGACCTGCAGATGTGCTTATCGTTGTGAAATGCTACAATGTTAACATTTCTAAAAGGCTGCGATATGAGCTTGGTTAGGATGGAGGCATGTCATTCTCATGGTCATTCTCGAGAATGTTAACTGAAATCAAAAGATAAACATCTCTCCCTTCGATGCCATACGGTGTTCCCTCACACGTTGGAAACACGTTGCGAAGCCTAAGGCATTGTTGTTGTGTGCGGTGCTTGCCACTTTGTGTATCTTCCTACAGTATTACAGAGCCAGAGCTGATTATCTACTCAGGATGTACAGGCATTAAACTAGCAGACGGCAAGGAGATATTTGGTGAATATCTTACAATCGCTTACTATAATCTGATCTGCGTCTGACCATAATTTGCTTGCTGGAAGTATTTAAGATCCAAGCCGGTACTTTTGCATCAACAAAGATGCTACTCTAGGGAACATTAGGTCAGTATTATTGGAAGAAAGGTGTGATTTTACAAGAACACATACACAAATAGCTAAAGGTAATTTTAGACAAAATGCAAAACCTGGAGAAGAAAGGCTTGCAGGAATGTGGCAATGTGGAATAAGATCAGACCCTGTGCCATAATGATTCCCCAACAGCTGCCAGGGAGAGATATACGTGCGTGCGTGTGAGCGTGTGTGTATGTGTGTGTGCATGTCCCCATGTTTATACACACATTCCAATACTGTATACTGAAGTTTGGGATCCTCCCAAGCAAAACATATCTGCAAATATGGCACTTTTAGAGTAAGTGCCAGCGAGGACCAAGCTCGGTATCACAGTGGCATGATTCTCAAACAAGATAACAGTTACATAGTGGATGAATGCATTGTTGCTGGCTGTGAGTGGAATACAAAGAGCTTTAAAAAGAAATTACTCTCCTCTGGGTGGAACCTGGACACTGTGTTGGACATTAAACTTTTTCAACCCATTGTTATCCATCTGTGGCTCTCTGCTTTCTTCCAGTGTCACATTCAATGTCTTGCCAGTTCTCCTTAGAAGCAGCTCTATTTGTTTGTATAATGTGGTTTAAGCTACTTCAGAGAGGCCACATTGTTAATGCACAGTATGTGGGTTGGTGTTTACGATCATGTCTGCGGGTTTTTCATTCAAATGGATTCCATGTTTGCTGTTTTTGAATTAAAGTTTACTTCTTGCCACCATATGACACTTTTGGTTAAATTCCTGTAGTGTATGGTATGGAAATATGTTTTCATTTTGCTACTTTAATTTGGTGTTCAGCGGTGTAATAAACACCAACATGCATATACCATTAGACGGGGCGACTACCTGCTCCTGGAAGGTTTCTAGGGACGTTAACAAGGAATAGCAGATGATATTGTGTGAGGGCACCATGTCAGAAATGGCTAGATTGAAGACCACACGCAAGCTCTGAGCAGGGCACTGTCTATCATCATCACCATAGCAACTCCCCGAATGGGAGTTCAATCAACAGCAGATGATAAGCTATCTTCCAGAGGTATGACCATGGAACTATTTGACAGACATGCGTGTCAGCGGCTGGCCACATACCGGGTGTGACTCGCCTGGGGGTGCTACAGAGGTGTCAGAGAGTGCAGCTATAGCCCGCCATGGGTGACACACCTCTCCATTACTGATTGCATGGAAGACATCAAAGGAGGGAGAGACTTGATATCTTGTGCCTGTTGAGAGGAGGCCATCTTGTGCCTATGCAGATGAGGAGCGGAGATGTCGACATGCGGCCATGACGGCTGTAATGCCTCGCTATACGGAGAGCAAGCGTTGCACGTATAGAGCAATGAGATTGGACGTTCCTCAACACGGGCGGCTTTAATTGGCCGCCGCGATCTGGCTGTGATTTCACCCACCTGGACATGTTCTCCAGAGCGCTGCGAACTTCGCTGATTTGCTCTTTCCCGAAATACACCACTGTGAGATGGATTCGGCCGTCCCGCCTCACACATACTTCCCTGTAAACACACACACGCACACACGCACGCACACACACACACGCACGCACGCACGCACATATGAGAGAACAATAGATCAAAGTGGTCTCACATGAAGTGCTCTGAAGGGAACTCGTTGGAAGAAACATGGCTGCAATGAAATGAGGTCTACAAAGGCCTGAGGACAGCGACAGGATGCGAGCACATTGTGCACGTAGATTCTGCTACAGGTGGATGGAGATGTGTTGTACGTTTCGCATGAGCTGAAGATGAAACCCCTCCCACATGCAATACACAAACACACACACACACAGGTCCTGGTCTGGTGCTTAGACACACACACATACTGTATGTACACACACGTACATATAACGAAATTTATTTGGCGCCGTATTATTTTACCACATATTAACCCGCCTGGTTAAGCCAGGTTTACTCTGTAGCGTGTATGATAGGTCAACAATGAAATGTGTGTTTTCCCTCCAAAAGCGATAACATCGGTTGAGAGTAACTATTTCGCTGCATCACACTGTCTGCATACAGATGGCTATGCTCTACATATAAATAAATACTGTAGTATATATCACCGTATATGTGAGATATTCGTTTATTGCATTCCATAATAATGCCATGGTGGCATTATTCATTAAAAATAAGATCTTGGTGGAAATCTAAAATTGCCCTGGCACATCATAGAATCCAATTAATTTATTTCATGGAGTCAATCCTGACGCATCGCTGGAATGAATACTGAATAGTTATAGCAAAAAGACATCTTGAAAACTTAACTTAAGGGAGGCTTGTATGAGTGTAATTCCAATTCATAGTGTTCGACTACTCTGTCAGAGCGCATCTTAAAAGCTGTCATCTCATGGACACACACACACACACACACCCACACACGCACACACACACACAGACACACACACACACACACACACACTCACACACACACACACACACACACACCCACGCACATACACCTTTAATATGGATGAGGCCAAAGTGTTTGCTCAGCAACCCTCAGTGAGTCTTTGTAAAGTAGATACGCTAGCCATGCTGTATATCAGAACGCTGTTCCACCCAGGAGGCATTTTAATGGGCTACAAGACTGCTACCAAGCAGGATTTAGTATGTGAAAAGAGCTTTGATAAGCAGCAGGATGTAACAAATCACAGACGTTAAGTACTGATGTTTCCTCTGCTCACAGATTTGCTACGCTGAAACCATGCAGAAGGTTGGCTAAAAGCTAAATATTCAATAAAAGATATGTCATGTAAGTAGTGTATATTAATCACATACATCACAAATAACATGTTGTGTTTATAAACAATCCACTTACCTACTTGACCTACTGTACCAATTCTTAACCAATCTACTTGGTCCAAACAGGTAAAGTGTGGGACAACTGGTGCTATAGGCTTGCTGGTTTGGTAGTTCTGGCTGTTTTGTTATAGACCATAGCAATGTAGAGATTGTGAGTGAAACATTGGTTATGTTTACCTTAAATTTAAACTTTCCGTATTCAATAAACGAGATGTAAAAACTGCTTTCACTCCATAATATCCATGTTAACTCTTTTTATTGCAGTGTGGAGTGTCGTGCTGGCCTGACCCACCACTGCATGTTCCAGGGAAGAAAGACTCTACTCTAGGGGAAGCAGGCTGCCCCAGAGACTCCACCTACCACTGGGGAGAGTGGTGGATGGATGGGCGCTACTTCCGCCACCAGATTAGCATGGCGCTATACGCATGGTGCTGACATTCTGATAGAGCAACAAAAAGGATAAGGTTTTAAATTATCTTATTTTTCTTTCAACTGATTCCTCTGACCATTTTTAATAAAGTATATAATTTCAGTATCATGTTATGTATCTTTATTGTATTCCTTTATGCACCTGTTTTAATTTTTCTTTAATTTATTCTTTAATCGGATTAATGTTGTTTCTCTGTACTTCTGTGTTTGTTATTGGGAAGCACAACTGTGCATGTATTCCCTCTCTGTAAAGCACTTTGAACTGCAATTCTATATGAAAAGTGCTATATAAATAAATAGTATTATTATTATTATTATTATTATTATCATCATCATCATCATCATCATCATCATCATCATCATCATCATCATCATTATTATTATTATTATTATTATTATTACTACTTGCCAAATTCCCAGCTCAATCACATGAATGACTAGCAGCTGGTAGAGCCAGCGAAAGCATCAGGTGGGAATGGCACCCTCATGAATGGAAACCAAAGTCTGTTGAACACCCCCCGCCTGGGAGGAATTTTAGTTATTTTTCTTAAAGGCCCCCTAACCTGACTCGCCAAATGGTTTGTTACACACAACCCTCTGGGAAGCCATCCATTTAAACTGGAATGAATGGGTCGTTATCAGTCTCTGTAGAAGCCTGATTACAAGTCATTCATTAGAATCAGGTGTGTTGGAACAGGGAGACATCTAAAACATGCAGGGCAGTAGCTCTCCAGGACCAGGGTTGGGCACCCCTGATATAGAGTATGTAAATGATATGGCAGCTGAACCACCCAAACGAGCACTGCTTCAAGTGTAAAACAATGCTGTGTGTTTGACTAACCGGAAGTTGTGGATGAACTGTCTGAACTTGTCCGTGCGTCTAGACAGCGGGACGATGATGTTGATGGGGACGTTAGCAGTGTCCACTTTCTCGTTCTTCACCTTCATCAGCGGGCCAAAGGGACGGAAAAGCACGAGGCGGCGGAACTCGGTGCTCGACTCCCCCCTGAAGGTCAGCTCATACAGGGTACCCTTGTCCTTCTCTGTCCGGGCAATACCTGTCCGGGCGTTGGCAGAGGGTGAAAGCCGTATTCCTATTCTATCTTTTTAGTTCTGTTTGAATATAATAGAGGAGTTTCATACATAACCACTGTACGTTGTTGTGTATAGCCGTACTACAAAGTCTGAGAAGCACAAAGGTGAACTCTTTCCAGTCTAAGTGTTAAGTGTTAACTTCAGTGTACATTTGTACATCTATCATTTTGTAATGCTGGTATCAAATGATGAGTCACAATACACAACAGAGTAGAACTAGACGCCTTCTTAGCTGCCTTGCGTTACAGTATACAGTATAGGGCATGTCACTCTCGTTCGTTTTAAGTAGCAAGACACGTCAACAGACTTCACACTGAGAAGCAAATGCATCCCATCCCTTATGCCGTCATCTGCCATCATCTGTTTGTGTATCAGTCAGTGTTTTCCAAACAGAGATGAATTGTATGAGTGCATGCGTGTGTGCGTGTGTGTGTGTGTGTGTGTGTGTGTGTGTGAGTAAGTGAGAGAGAGAGAGAGAGAGAGAGAGAGAGAGAGAGAGAGAGAGAGAAAACAAACTGTATATAAGACTACAGATTAATAAAATGTCACACACACA
>JAODUE010061433.1:0-16650 GCA_027564755.1 Amblyopsis hoosieri | reverse complement strand
CAATAATAATATTTCTGATGATAATAATAATAATAATAATAATAATAATAATAATAATAATAATAATAACATATAACAATAATATATATATATATAGAAATATAATAATCAAATATATCAATAAAATAAAAAAATAATAATATTTTTTTCCCCACCGAAAAACATGCTTACCCCACTGGTTTGAAAATATATATAAATATTAAATGATAACAGTGTTCTTAAGAAATTAGTTCAATTTATTAAGAAAGTAATATTAGGAAATTAATGATGCAGTTAGTTCAATTCATTTTAAGACTCGGATTTGCATTAATATTTGCGAATTTTACTTTAAGGTTTGTGTAACACTCTTGGGGTACATTGTACCTGAAGGCCAAAGGGCAAAAATGCTGAAAGTCGACACCTTTACTCTGGTCGCCATCAGTGGCCAAGTGCAGGCGCCAGGGACTAAGGCCTATTGCTTCTAAACCGTGTGGAAAGAAAAGGAGGGCATGCCGACATAATCTCATCCGCTCGCCATCAACAAGGCACTGTTTAGATTAGAGTAGCGTCTTCCCCTCTTCTCCGGATCACTTTAAACTGTCCTGTTAAATGGAGAGTGAAGGGGGGGGGGGGGCGAGGCATATACGGTCGTGTGCGCCAAGGCTTAATTCCAAAATGTGCAAACAGGAACGTTACAAGACACTGTGAGCCATTGAGTTAATTTTGGTATATTTAGTTAAGTAGGCTATAGCATGCAGACCAACCCCTTTCCAAAATATTCATCCATTCGATTATTTTGAAATATAGAAATGCTGGCAAAATAAGATTGATTAAAAAATGCATTTTAATCTATGATCTAAATTGTTTCAAATGTTGGTGATCGCATGAAACTCAAATCTTGTTAATTTGATTGATCAAATCGTATAAAATGTAATAATAATGATAGAAAATATGATAATGAAACACTAGAAGAAGAGCAATCTCATTCTGTTCTTTCAATATGTTGATGTTATGATCTGATATCTGTTAGGATCTGCTAAATGACCTATAGTTGGTAGGATAAAATTGTTATAGTTGGTAGGTTAAAATGATGGTTGAACCTGTTCAGTCAAACTGACCCAAACTAAAGGCCGCATGTTGATGAAGTATATGTGAGGTTAACACACACAGCACATGCACATGTCAAGGTCACACTCACTACTCACTGACCATCACCACTGATCTTTGCATGCTACCAGCAGCACAAACCTGGCTAAAGTGAGCATCATGTTTATTAAGCGGAAGGGCCTGTTTCCGGTCTATAACAAAACCCAGGCTTCAACGGAGCATAGAAGAGCTGGTCGTGGCTCAAAGAGGCCCTCTTATACATCATCTTCATTTCACAACCAACATAATAAGGGACTAAGGTCAAGCTCAGATGGAGGCCAAAACGGATAAGCTATAAAAAGCAAGGAACACTATTATTTTAAAGTAAATACATATTGCCTATAGTGAGATTGTTGGTGAAACTATATGCAAAATGCTTTATTTACAGTCCCTTTACAAATTATATCAATATTTTAAACAGTCCCTCTTTTGGGGAAAGTTTTTGCAAAGTATAGCAATGTTCTAAACCCCATTCTGGGGGCTCTGGAGCTGTCTATATGTCAGGCAATGCTGAACATGTTTGTTCATGCTCTCCTCCCTCTGTGGTATAGGCTAACTTGTTGAAGCAGTCGTTTGGCAGCAGACTGACAGGTGCATACTTTTGACACTGTTTGTAGGCACACAGTGAACCAAACCACATGTAGATTGAAGGTTGAGATTTCCATAAGACAGTAGATCCCTAAACACAGTTAAGGGGGGTTGTTGGCTCTGTAATTACTCTGTAATTAGCTTTTTTTTCACTCAGGTGCCCACTAGTAACGGTTGTTTTTACTCTAGTAAAAATTAAGGCTGGGAGGTTTTATGTGTATGTTATGTACGTGTGTGTGCATGTGTGTGTGCGCGCAGTGTGGGAGAGCAATCACGCGTGGCCATGTTTGGAGTATGGGTGTGTTAGGGAACTGAACAAGCATATCATTGCTTTAGCACTTGAATGTTTTTTTTAACTTGAAAAGCACTTGTAGCCTGTTCAATACTGTAGTTAGAAGATCGGCAGCTCATGTTCATTTTCGATGTTCATATGCGTTTAGTAACATACATTGTATCTGTAAATGCAAATTGATATATGTCTTCTTGCGATCAGAGAGAGAGAGAATGATAAGAAAACATAAACAAAGATTATCATGTTAAGAAATAGATGATCTCAAGTGTGTTTGCACAACTGTTGCATGTGAGCAAGGCTGATAGGGTGTGATGTTTTACAGCTTTTCCTAACATTATCCATTGTGAAAGTAAAATGAGGGCATTTAATTAAGGTTAAAATGCAATGGTTATTACCAATCTTCTAAAATGAAATATTGAATGTTATTATTCAACAAAGTAATGCAATAGCCTACCTTTACACTTTACACAACTCCTACCGCACACTTTGTTTATATCAAGCTTCTTTTATTTCATGGTCATTAGTAAAAGAAGGCCAAAAGAAGGCCAAAGGCCCATATGGTTTGTGTGTGTCGGTAAAGGCTCAGTTGTTGTAGGTCCCGGAAGGTAAGTCTTATCAGTGTGTGAGGGTGTCAGCAGCCAGGACCTAGCTTTTGCTATTGTGCCCCTGCCTAGGCCTGGGTGACGGATTATGGCTCTTTTCTCTGGAGGAAACAAGGAGTCTAGAGGGAAGCTGTGGGGCTAGAGTTCTGACACAACATTGCTATTGCCCACACATATACTGTACAATGGAGAACATGATTAAAAATGGCTCATGTGTTCTGTGGTGTGTTGCTATATTTGGTGAAGGGAAACCCTGGTAAATGGGATGATGGTATGTTTAAGGACCACTGCCCTGGTCGATGTGTAGGAGGTCTGAGTTCATGCGAGGAGGAAGTGAGGTCAGGCTAGTCTGGGTCTCTTGCCCCTGACCCTCCCCTGGGTCTCGTAAATTAGCTTGCTGTAATTCTCTCCCAGACGGCCTTGCTTCAGCAGGTGTGTGTTTGTATATATGAGTGCTAACGGGGGGATGTGGTGGTTGTAGTTTATGTGATCTACAGCATTGGGAATGCAGTTGGGAGGGAAACTTGTAACCTAAATATGCTTAACCTCTGTGTTGCCATAAAAGCCTGGGAGATAAAGATACTGCATGCATAGAGACAGTATTTTATTGAAAGGAAGTGTTTAACCAGGGTCCCTTTGCCCCATATAGCTGCAATGATTTGCATAGTAATAACTAAACACATAAATAAAACGAAAGGCTGAATTGAGTTCAGCAAGACAGTGGCATGTAGGAGAGTTTATAGAGTTTATCCAACATAGCTGTAATTGTACTCTTGGGAAAGACATTGTTTTACTAATGCTTGTATCCTGGCTGCATGAGGTAAACATCCTTGTAAGATAATGCGTGGGTCTCTCCCACCAACCAGGGTTGTATCTTTATCAAAATGACACTTTGTTTGGAAATAAAAAATCTAATTCAATTACTTATTTATTAGCTTTACTTTAGGTTGTATATCATACGTGAGGGAAATGCTGTTTTATTCAGCAGTTAAAGCTAAATGATCCAGAGCAAGGTTCGTAACAAGCATACTAATGCTGTTTCAGCCTTATCGTCTTAGGCCATGACTTATAGTGCCAAGTGTACTTATAGATATACATACTGTATATCTATACATTAATGTGTTCATGTTGCCATGTGCATCGGGCTGGCTGAAATGACTGTGAGAGATATTTACACTTTCATTAATAAGGACACACACGCGGTCCAGAAGACATAGAATTTAACAGATACATACAAAATAAACATAAGGATAACAAAATATCACATATTTACATATAGGGTTGTATCGCCATGTATCTATTTACATAAACAATCCTACCTGCTCTATATATACTGGGTTGCTATACGGTATGCAGCTTATCTTACCCTTCACTCCAACCTCCAGTGGAGAGAAATTAATTTCATGGGGTTTCATTACTGTAGAATATTTCGGTTACATTTAGACAATTGCATTTCTGGCTGCCAATCATGTTTGCTAGTGTTTGTTTTAACTATGGATACTAAAGTGAATACTGAGGCAAGAAATTGAGGCCTTCCACTTCCTTTCTTTGTTTCTCAGCGTCTGTATGAACCTGAGGCCTGGAACACTAGCGTTAGCCAAATGAGCACATCAATCATTAAGAATCACACTAGTGGCCTGTAGACCTTGTGATTTTGGGTTCACCCGGTAATGGTAAGGACGTGTTATTGAAAGCCAGGGAACTTTTATTGAGAAATGTTTCATGCTGCTAATGATCCTTGTTGGGCTTTGAATGAATGCAGTTAAATGAGAAACCTTTTGGAAAATAGTAAGGTATGAATGAACATCAAGAGAAATGTGAAACTGCATCATGGCTTTGTCTGGATAATATCATTTACACTAGATTTAAAATCCCTGAGTCATCATTCCTTTTCTGAGGAGGAGCAAATAGCAAAGGAAACAAGCCTATAAACCTTACTCACTGTATATTGCACTTGAGAAAAGCTAACGTGTCAGGATATCCCATTGAACATACAGCATACACGCCCGCCCCACACCCCCCCACAGCATGCCAGAATGAGTGCACACAAGGAGACTCAAAGCATTGATGTCTGTGGCTTCGGCGTTCATGCTCCATCAGTCAATGGACGTCGCAGAGGGAAACACGGAGGTCCTCTCCCCTTTGTTGTTGCTGTGTCTAGTCCCTTGTTACAGAATTGATGACACCATCTTTGGAACACAAACAAGGCGGGGAGCTATAAAGGGGGTCACTCACCACAGCTCCCTGACCCGGAGACGCAGAGGCCACGACAACACACGTGAACAACCAAGCGAGGTCTCTGCCCCGGTATGCCGTGCGTACTGCGTGCACACGCTGCTGTTTGCGGTTCAGCGACACCACCACCGCCACTGGAATGTGACCGTCTCGTGTCTCACTATGCGCTTTGTGTGCGTATGGTGTCAACAGCCGACACAATCTGCGATAACCTGCGAGAACGATGAAAACGTTCTTGCAAAAGAAACGCTATCGCTGTGCCCTATACGCTCAGCTGTCACAGTTACAGCTTAGGCTACGTTACACTGTTAGAATCCAAAACAAATGTTTCACATGTCAATCTCAGGCAAACGCAGATGAGGTGCCTTTGAATATTTGGCTAAAGCTAACACTGATGTGGATGTGACACTCTTCCCTGTGGGTACTGTGTTGCCCGGGGCTGTTCCTGTCAGCTACCCCTGACTCACGCTTCTCATCACAGCCCCGGACTGCGGCCCCAAAGCCTACCCAATACATGCTCAACAAACCCTCTGCAGGGCCCCAAGCCTTGTTCAGTGAGCTCAAATCCCATAATTGCAGGGGCTGACAGTGATAGCTAACATACGAAACAGCCTCACCTGTTTGGAAAAAATGAAAACATCCACTGTCAACTTAAGGTAAGAAAATGGGTGGGTGTGTGGTGTGGCCAGGTGAGGGAGAAAGACAGTAGCCTACAACACTGACTCTCACTTTTAACAGTATATATAGGCCTAACAGGCTAAATATAGTTCACCATGGAGCAAATCAGATTTACTCTGTTAAAGACCCTCTCTCTTTAGCAGACAGAAAGACATTAAAGAAAAGCTGTGAGGTATTAACCATGCAGGGTCTTATCTCCAGTGGAGCTGAAAAACTTTCCAAAGAAACTAAGTTCTGGGAGGGAAGAGCCAAGTGGAGTGGCCTTCATTTATCAACCACTTCAGCTTTTGCCGACAGCTGCTGCGAGAGCGGGTAGTCTTAATGTTTACACACCAAAGCCAAGACCCAACCCCTCAGAACAGAGGAGATGTATATTTTTGCAGATACACATTTTACTTGTGCTCAAATAGTGCAGTCTATAATAGATGTCTGTTTAGATAGGGTTCACATTGATATTTGTGTGATGTAGGATTGCTTCATAGATGTGGAGCATTTCACCACGCTGGAGTCATTTGTCTCAAATATTTGTATTTCAGGTTAATAATAAAATTACAAAAAAATAAATGGTTTGGATTAAACATTCAATGAAACTAAACTAGACCTAGCACACTTGCAGGAAATGTGAAGACGTTCCAGCTTGAATTTAAGGTACAGCAGCACCATCTTGCGACAAAACGTTTGTTTGCAATGTTCTTGTGAGCCCTCCCCTTTCATTGTGTCAACCGCCCTATCGTGGTATGTATTGGTCAACAGACTCCTCTATTGAACCAATTACGAACCACTGGACTACTTTTGGGACTGGCTTAGCATATAACGGTTGGTTTCTATTGGGAGATTCGCACACACCCATCAGAAAAGTTGAAGAGGAAAGCTTTTCTAATCAATCCTTCAAAGCCGATCAAGTTATTCTACACTACACTACCTTTTGGTAAAAAGTATGTCTGTATTCTGTGAGGTTCCGCAAGCGGCTCCTGTAGCTGTCTTCAAACTAACGCAGGATTTCAACAACGACCAAGACGCAAACAAGGTGAACCTTGGAGTAGGAGGTATGTAAAACAGCGCTCACGGTTGGCTGGCCATCGCCTGCCTCACTTGCGTTATCAATTAAATTAGCAACTAACATGTTCAGATCAGACACGTTTGCGTGATATTGCTTTGTAAAAAAATAAAATAAAATAATATATATAAAAATGAAATAAAAGCAATAGGAGATGTGTTGAATATGCTTATTCCTCTGTCCATACTTCACACTGTCAAAATCACCATGACCCTTGTTAATCAATTAGCCTACTAGCCTATTTACCATTTAACATTTAGCAGACTATTTTATCCAAAGACAAAGTACATTTGCCAATAGCTGGACTACACCAGTAACAAGAAAGCAATGTTAGGTTAGGCTGATAGCAGTTAAATTCCACCTTCTTCAAGTTTTAAGTTGATTATATAACAACCTTGATTAGGGGTTAAATGATATGTCTGTATATCCTTTATCCTTTCTGTCTTAAATCATTATTTATGTCTGCCCTTTGAAGCACAACAAAGGTCTAGTGTCCCTCTGCACTGGATAGGCTGTTTTCCTTTCACCACCAGACCATAAAAACCAGGAGATTAGCAATAGTTACCAGTGAACCTTCCTAAAACAATGACATGGCTGATGACAATGACATGGCTGATGTCCAATAGATTATTGGATGTATTGCAAAACTAAATATTCTGTTCTGATGAATAGCACATCTGAACACAACAGCAGGCCAAGGCGTCATAATCCTTTCCTCTTGTAAAACAAACCAAGTATGGTCATCATGGCACTTGGCCAGCTTTTCTGACGTTAACAACGCTGCATATTCTCTGAGGCTCTCTAGTTAAACATATTCTCGTAACAGTTAAGCTTCTGTGTTATAATTTATAACTCATGCATTATTTGGTACAATTTGCAGCTCAATAGCTCAATATCCTCATATTATGCAACTCTCTTACTGTTTTACACAGCATTGTGAGCTGCACAGGAAAGCTGAAATTGTATCTCTCAGGAACAGAAACTTTCTGGTCCATATTTAGCAAGTACATTGATTGGCCCATTGATCTATATGGATTTAATGACCACTGGTAACCTTGTAATCTGAATAAACACTGTGACATTGAAGCAAACTCTTATCAGTGAAAACAGGGCACTAAAATGTGGTTTGTTGTAGAAACCAAGCTAATTGCACAGGATTGTTTCATAATACTGTCCACTTTCTCCACACAAGACAACCCCAGCCTCAACATTGCCGCCCCACTGTCAACAACTGTGAAAAGTCTTGGCGTCACATTTGATAACTCCCTCTCATTCGAATCACACATCGAAACTAGGGATGGCACCAATACGATACTCAGACCGGAAATCGGTCTGATACTGACTTAAACAGCTGGATCTGTATCGGTGACAATTGTACAGTTGTAACCGATCCATGGGGCTGATCCAATTAAATGTATTTACATGCTAGGTCTACTGTCAAGCATCAGCCATGTCTAACCTACCCAGGCCACACTATCAGCAGCAGGTGCTCTAGCTGTCATTTACTTTGCAACTTGGCTTAAACCAAACCACTCAAACACATTCATACATCAATGACAACATTGTAACTATATATTTCCTTATATTCATATATAGCCCATGTTACATTATGTTTTACAGAGTTAGGAAAGCAATGTTCAAGCCTGATGGTTCCTTACACAAAACATGATTCCCAGTCTCTTCCACAGTCATAGTGAGGAATACATCTTAATTTAACATTAATTCAACTTGCCCTTGCCCTTCCAACAAGCATGTATTATTTTATTTTTATTATTATTGATACCCAGTATGTAAAGTGCAACCTGAGCCTAAAATGTATTTAAAGATATTTGTCAGCTATTGCAAGATAGTTGACCACAACCCCGCCCCTTTCACCTGTCCAAAAATCGCATAGGCCTTTCAGTGCACTTTCAATGCAGCTTTTTAATGCGTTTCAATGCGTGGGGCTGAGCTTCTGAGGGATTTTGTTGTTCTCGAGTGACTGACTAACCCTGCCTTTAAACTGACACATCCCTATTCCATTACCTTCCACTTTCCCCTCATCCTCTCCCATTACGTCGGTGTTCTCTTTTACACCGTGTGCTCCACAGCCTACAGGACAGACCAAGGCCATCCATGGGTCCTGCCTGTGGTGAAGGTGGAGGAGCTTATTGTGCATGACGATCAGCTGAACCACGAGTACCTGCCCATCTTGCGGCTGCCTGAGTTCAGGACCTCCGCTTCCAAGATCTTCCTAGGAGATGACAGCCCTGCCATTCTGGAAAACAGGGTGAGTACAGAGAGCAAACTACTAAAGCTTACTTATGGTAAAGTGCAAATGTGGATACAAGTGAGTTTTTAATATTTCTTTTGTTTTAGTATTGCAATCTTTAAATGTGCTGTGCTGTAGATCTATGCACACACCTTGGAAAAGTTATACTTGTAGCTGTTTAAGAACCTTGCATTCATTTATAGTTTGTGATTGTAGTTGCTGATAGATGAAATGCCTGCGCCCTATATACCTTAATTCCTGGTTCTCACTGAACACTGACCTGGAGTCCTGCACAGGTCGGATTTTCAAGACCCGCTCCCTCGACATGCATTGCCAATTAGTTTGGCCAATTAGTTTTGGATAGTCCCTATCCGAAACCGTGGCCTATCCTATAGGCTAACGACAGTAAATATGATATATATGGAATATTACAGTGGACAGTCTGAAGCGAGTGCTGTCCCAGATGGAGAAGATTGTCTGGTCCACGTGGTCCAACCCTCCCTCCCAGGGGTCTCGCGTGGTCTCCATAACGCTCAACACCCCTGAGCTGTTTGCCGAATGGTCAGCGCAGTGGTTTTCACCCCTGCTTCATTTACACGTGCAGGCAGCCCAGGGACAGTGTTAGCCATTGATACGCTATGCGTCTTCCCCTCTGCATGTTGCTTCACCCAGGAAGGACAATGTGAAGACCATGGCTGAAAGGGTTCTCCTGATGAGGGCTCAGCTGCAGGCCAAGCTCCAGGCTCGTACCCCGGGAACCTGGGACCACATCACACAACAGATTGGCATGTTCAGCTACACCGGCCTCAGCTGTGAGTTGACGCACACGCACACCTCTCTTGGAAAAAGCTCTTTTTTTTTTTTTTTTTTTTAAAGGGCATAATTTTATGACACCCCTTGGAAGTGGAAGAAGTATACAAGCTTCACAGACAGCGCTCACAGACAATCTAGGTCGGTGTTGGTAACATACGTCAGACTGGGGGTAATAAAACGAAGCCTTACGTCATTGCTATACTGTGAATGACTTGTACACACTGCATCTCGTTGCAGATTTACAGATCCTTAACTTAACCGAGAGGCGCCGTATGTTGTCTGGTAGCTCAGTGTCACGGCTAACGGCAGGCATTGTTCCCGCTGGGCAGGATAGTAGACCACTATCTCAAGGAGACTCTTCTGCAACTTCTTTGTCATCATCTTCTTCTGTTAGTATGTGATCAATACTTGTCATCATATTTGCCTCCATCTGTTTCCTGCAGCCAAACAAGTGGAGTACATGACCCAGGAGAAACACATCTACTTGATGTCCAACGGTCGCATCAACATGTGCGGTCTGAACACGAAGAACATTGACTACGTGGCTGAGGCCATCCATGAAGCTGTCACATGCGTCCATTAGAGGGCAGCATTGCCTTCCTCAAGGAGCCACGATCATGTCCGGTGGGTTCCTTGGACCAGTTAAGAGAGGCTTATAGGCTTCAAACTTGACAGGAAGTCAGAATCAACCCTCCTTCCTACCTCACTGACCACACAACAAATGACGCCAGTTAAATCACATTCCTGCTTCCTGTTTGGTTTTAACCTGGGAGATATGCTAATATTGTTTTTATAATATGTCTTGTTAATGTTTTCTTACAGTGGAACTACTTTTGTAGTTTCACTGTTTCAATGATTAAGATCACAGTTTCAACTGTATTTAATTAACGACTTGTTCTGCTGAACAACTCTAGATATACCAAAAAGGGCACAGTAGATCAGCATTTAACTACTCAGGACATCTAGATTAATACATTAGTAACGGTTAGCGACTTTGATAAGGAAGTATGAATGAATAAGTAGTTTTATTGTAAATTAGTAAATTATAAGAGATAATCTGTTCGTTAAAAATTATATTCAACAACGTCATTTATAAATGGTTCCAGCGCTAGTGGGAGCCTACTGTATCCATCAGGTGTGTCCTTTATTCGTATAGTACATGAAATGTTTTGTAAAAGAGTCTCAGGCTTTCATTAAATACAAACGGTTTACGGGTAGGACTTTGGCTGTTATTCCACAATAGACTGTTGTCACTGTGTATTCAAATTAGGGTTGCTACCCGTTCAATAAAATGCACCGTCCCTTACGGAGTCAATGCGGGACGCAATATTCCCCGTATTTTCATGCACAACCTACTCTACTGCATACACTACGTTTTGTACATGCTTGGAATGACCTGAGAATTAATAAAACTGGATGAGTTCTCAGCCTTCCTTCATCAATTTAGCCTGTAAAGTCTGCGTTCGTTCGGACCATTATCTCCTACGGGCTTGGGTAAACCCCTTACAATTAATATAGCCTAATAGGCCTGCTACTACAAATATATAATAACATTTTAAGTTGTGTAGGCCTAATTAGTAAATCTCTGTAATAATACATGTCAGGTGGATGTATTATCTTTGCAAAGGTGAAGAACAGATTTTTAAAACATGTTATATAGCCAACCTTTTTGTGCATAAACCCTAGGCCTGAATCTCAAAATATCCTGGGGGAGGACCCATATGAATTTTATGTTTGCTTAGTGGCTGTTTGTTAGCAGCACTATTGCAGCTCTTAAGAATCTGGATGATCATTGTGCACAGTAAAGAAACCTTACATCTGAAAGTATTTTCTCAGTGTAATTAATAAAGTATTTGTAAATATTATTTTTGTATTCTCTCCCCTTTTCTTTTTAGAGTGCAGTGTTTACTATTAAATAAAACACATTAATTAAAAATAAATTAAGTAGTTTCTTAAGTAATTAAGTAAAATAATTCTAATAAAAAACACCATCACAGCATATACTTAAATCTGTTTATTTAATTATATTATCCATAATCTAAGACATAAACCAATGACATAATTATTATTTCTTTTAATGTTTTTATCACAACTACTGTATTTATTTAGTGTACAAATATATATTTTTTAAAACATCAAAGACTTTCGTGCGTGAGAGTTTTCTTAAGAATCATATAAAGTTAATTTCTCTTCTAGATGAAAATATTTCCTGCTGCATGTGCAGTGTGTATACAGAGATCTCTATTAATTGCCTTGCAGTGCATTATCCTTTGTGCTATCATATACCCTTAAGAGGCATAATAAACTATCCTAAAACTGTGTACGTGCATTGCGTTTAAATGGAGGCAGCGGCTTGATGTAATCTTCCTCTGCCATTTGTTGTTGTACAAGTTTATTCCATGGGATAAACCTCTTGAGATATATCATCTTGTTTTCAAGGGGGTCCTAACATAAAATACAGAAATACAGAAAATATATAAACACATACTTAAACATTTCTCTCTGTTCTATTGAAAGTATTATCTATTGCACAATAAAGATTAGTTTACTTTCACCTGAGCCTGGAAGGGCCTAAAGCTGCTGCTTGAATTTGAAAAGGATCTGGTAAATCATTATTGCAACAAGCATACAATGGCTTATAAGCCTTCAGCAGCATTTCATTATATATTCTATTTCTTCATATCTTGGTATAAGGACTCTATAGGCCCTAAACCCATTTACCCTAGGAACCTTCTGTATTCACAAATATACTGTATATCAACTGTTTTCTCTTGATATGAGCTAAAGATAGGTTTATAATGGCTTTACCATTATCCCACTCTATATTGTAACATTTACACAGTTGCTGTTACACCAGCAGCAATATTAAACAATTGTTTAATAAGTATTATAAACTATCTCATCCAATACAAGGATATTACCCATAGCTAATATCATGCACTCTCAAACGATATCTAAGACATATTTCATCTAGTTAAAGAGCGGAAAAAAACTGCAGGCGCATATAATCGTATTCATGCACTTTCTGCCTATAATCATGCAGAATTATGGAAAAACACAGGGGAAGTTTCACTGTATACAGCAGCACAAGCAAACATGCACATAGCCCTGAATCAGTATTCTGGTCCCTGTAGCCCAAATGAGCCAAACCCCAAATCCTGTTTTAACCCCTAATATTATTGGTTGTTCATTCTAATGGCATCATGCTTTGTAGATTGAACTGCATTTAACACATCTTGTTAAGGAGTATCTTGTGATGACAACACATAACCACTAACAAATTATGGATCTAGGCTTCTTTTTGAAGTGTACAGTATAATATAACAACAGGTTGACATTGGTCGATGATACTGGTAGATTAAAATGATTTACAAGGTGTTATGCAAAAAATGTAGATGGCACCAACTGTCTATGCATCTCTGTAGATAAATATAGCACACCTAGTGGCATTACTGAGGATAGACATACAAATTAAATATAGGTCAAGCTGAGACCTTTGTGTGCCATAGAGTGTACATGTGTATACATGTGTTTTGTGTTCATCATCAAATGTGTTGTGGAACCTGGTAACCCAACACAGAGCTAGAGGTGAGCATGGGCAAACGACCCTGTCTGACATGTGTCGTTGCCTCAACGCGATAGCACCGCTGCGCACTGAAAGCCGTATAGATTGCGCTGCTGAACGATGGGTTTGCAATCTTTGCAATTTGGGGTGGGGGCTTTAAGGGTATAGCTATTTGCAGATGATCCGGAGAATCTCTCTCATTTTCATAGCCAAATGTTGACGTATGGTTCATGTGATACATTTAAATTAATGTAGACAGAATAATATACAGATTACACTGATTACACAATTGCTACAACTGATCATTTACCGTGTATTCTACAAATCTATAAACAACCATTTGTATTGCACGTACCACTTTTAAAGTGAGAGGGTACAGTATATACTGTAGCACATTAGGTGGTTATTCAAGTTGTAAATAGTTCTATGGCTTTGTTATGTTACAACCATATCTTACAACAACGCATTTCGCTGCTGTGTGAGTACTAGTCAGCAGTAAAGCAGCTGTAGCCTCACATCAACACAAATCACTGCTCACCCCGCCTCCCTTCGGTAGCTTGTTTATTTAAAGCAACAGTCACTGAAAACGGACCGTTCTGTGAGGGAGGTGGTGGTAATGATGCTATTCCACATAATCTATGTGCGATTGTCACTTAAAGTTGTCAACTACATTGCATTGAGAAGTCAAGGAACTGTGTCAACGGACGGAAAAGGGCATGAAATCACTCCTTAAATATGGAGACGGTTGCTGTGCGTGGGTGTACACATTGTGCTCTGTATTAATCGCTCCCATCTTGTGTCTTGTATTGGCAGTAGATGCATGCCCTCCCCTTGATATATTTAGGACAATTTGCAGTGCAAACATTATTTTGAGTATCTGCAAAACGCCCTCGGGGGGCAATAAGAAATAGACATTAAGAAATGCTGTTCCAATTAATTGATTTCTGATTCAGCTAATAGTAAGTAAGTAATGACACGGATGTCATTACGTTGCTTGTTGTTATTCAGTTGAAACTATAATACATATTATTTCAGGCCTCAAGGAAATAACAACTAACTAATTTAATGGTTAGACTTTGGATATGCTTTGTGTATTGCTAATTTGATGTTTAGACTTTGGATATGCTTTGTATATTGTTCCACAACAGTATGTGTAAACATTAAGACAAAAAAATCAATTTAGCTGTTAACATTGGAGACAGAGCTACACAAAAATAATTAGTTAATTTTGCCTTACTTTTCTCTGTTAGTTTGTGCTGGTCAGATACAGTATTTACCTGAAAATATAACGTGATAACATAAAGTCTCCTTCCTAAAATAATGTCCTAGGTCATATTTGACAAAATTCTATTTTTTCCTAAATCATCTCCTCAAAATGCTGGCCAACTCTGTTAAAATTGTATGTATCCTCAGTTGAACAGATCCTGCAAATGTACCTCTGTAGTATAATTGCCTATATCAAAATTTGGTTTTGTTTTATGTGTTTTCTGAAAGACCTGAAACAATGAGTTAGGCCATTATTATAGGAATGTGACTATAATTAAATCCTACTTAGAGTTACAGTTCACAGTCCTATCTAAAGTGACATAGTAGATCCATCATCATGCTGATTAGAACTATTCCTGTTGGGATCAGCAATCACTACAGTGGTGAAGGCTATTTAAGGTGGTGTAGCTTGCTTTGGGAACCTGAGTATTATTAGTGGCTACAGCGGACAGGATTGGCTCAGTGTCGCGTGAGCACCCAGTCTGTGTAGAAGTTTCATGGGCTGGTGTTGAAAGTGTGGATCTCCTCTTTCATCCTCTGTGGCACTCTGTCAAAATGCAAAGAACTGGTTCTAGATTAGGCACTGGCTCTGAACCGGCCTTCCAACTGCCTTGGTAGATAAGGGCTATCTGTGTGCTAGCTCCTCACCGCGAGGGGCTCCGAGACCTCCTCTAAGCTCTTCTCTCCATCCCGGGACTTTTTTCTCTTCTTGTTGCCTGGAAGTACAAGCGTCAACCATCAAATCAAATCTTGATTGTTCTTAATCTACAGATTTATGCTTTCAAGTGTTTTTATGGAGTATTTTATTGTGTATTGTACAAACCATTTTATTGTTTGCTGCATTTTATTTATTTTTTATTTCTATTTGTAATGTAGTACTGTATTTTAATGTGTATTGTACCTTTTTTTACTGCACTGTGACACTTTGTGACCTCTGAGAAAAGTGCTATACAAATAAACGTTACTTACAAACACGTCAACATTCAAATGAAATGGGACAGGGGGAACCACAGGGGCAAACACTTTCTATTGGTCTTGCACACAGTGATGTGCAAGTGGTGGCACAGCTTTAACTTTCACATACCCTTGAACGGGAAATGGTGTCCTATTAAAATCTATACTGGGAGACAGGCATGTCAGGAATGGTTCATTCCCATGCCTGCCAGGAATACACATCACAACCTGCATTCATATGCAGCTCTCTGATTTTCCTGCATTAAAATTTAGAGAAGAATAATCCAATAATCTAATAATCCAATCACAGTCACTGTGTCAATTTATAATAATAAATGTATTGTTTTCACTACAGTAGAATGAGTTATATATTGAATTACTTCCTAATATCATATTTTATATGATTTCTAATATATTATTATAAAATAATATACAATAATTACACCATGTATGAGCAAATACTGCCCCATATTTTGTCTAAAAGGCAAGCACAAATAACTTTTTCATCAAATTACATATTTTCTGCTCAAGCATTATGCAGTATATAGCCTACAGAAACATTTACCATTCAGTATTAAAACTGAAAACATACAGCAATTTTTACAAAACAAGGCTCAGGCTAACTTTGAAGGTTGTGATACAACATGGAAGTGTCGAACATGTACGCTGTAATATATATATATATATATATATATATATATATATATATCTGTCAAGCCCCCCCTTAAATACCACCTTGCCCTTTAGCCACCATCTACTGTATTTATTGTCACTGGTCCTATACCACAGTGTACAGTGGAACCTGCATTACAGATAGAAGCCGATAGAAGCCGAACTGTGCGACGGGAACAACTGTTGCTAAGATACGTGCTGCATTGCTGTTGCTGGTCTAAAGATAAAGCATGGGCATACATTGCGTGTGTGCGTGCGTGTGTGTGTGTGTGTGCGTGTGGAATGCGGGGTGGTGTTGACGCATAGTAACAAAGAGCTCAGTGTCACTCACTGATTCTGCCCAGCAGCTTCTTCCCAATGGTCTCATCGGAGCTGCACAGAGAGCGAGTGCTGATGAATGGAGACGTGGATGCTTCTGACTCCACAAGCACATCTGGAGGAGATGTGAAGCAGGAGACGTGGTTTACATTACATACAGGCATGCATAGACAAAAAAAAGACCCCTGAATATTAAGTCAGTTAATATATATATATATATATATATATATATAT
>JAODUE010061422.1:3066-16650 GCA_027564755.1 Amblyopsis hoosieri | reverse complement strand
ACACACACACACACACACACACACACACACACACACACACACACACACACACACACACACACACACACACACACCGGTATTTTCTATAAAGTGGGCTAAATCTTCAGGCATATATAAAATAAAAAACAGGAAACCCGACGAAAATGTGACATTTTTTTATTTTTAACAACATTAATTGACATGTGAGCTTTATCTGGTGTCTCCGCCCCTTTGACACTCTGAAC
Organism: Amblyopsis hoosieri; assembly: GCA_027564755.1. Classification (NCBI taxonomy): domain Eukaryota; kingdom Metazoa; phylum Chordata; class Actinopteri; order Percopsiformes; family Amblyopsidae; genus Amblyopsis; species Amblyopsis hoosieri. The sequence continues at coordinate 16,426 of JAODUE010061422.1, read as the reverse complement.
GCACTGTGCAGGCATGGAGGGAGAGACGAACAAATCAAAAAAGTAATGAATAAATCCATAATATAACTATATCGATATTGTCTAATTTTATATCTCTTTTGAAAAAAAATTCCGATATATACACCGATATATCGCCCAGCCCTAGTGAGGCTACAGCAAGGCTTGAAAAACAACAACAACAGACAGACAGACAGACAGACGCTTCATCCAATCAACTGCCAAGTACTTTTTGAAAGTTCCTGCCCTTTTCAAACCGTTTCAATGGACGGCTCTCCACAAGCCACCCCCCACAACTACAGATTTAAATACATTTTGTGACCCACATCCAAGCTACAAACCAGAATGACTCTTTCAGGGGGTGAAGATAAAAATTTGGGTAGTACGGTCAGCACAAACCTTCCTCTTCACGTGAACTAGTTTCTCTGGGTTTGTCTTCACAGGTAGACTGGATCCAGGCTTTCCTGTTTAAACATAAAGAGTTTACTAAAATTAAAACACAAAACACGCGTTCACCTTCGAGAGGCCGCATGTTAAAAGTGACGTAGCAACTCATTCCCCAGTGTACCCTGAAATGAAGAGGAGCATTTATGTGTGTGTGAGCTTCATACCATGACCCTGGCTCTCCCCAAGTCTCCAGAGCTCCAGGTGGTCAGAGAACTGGAAAAGCAGAATTCCTGCCTTCTTCGCGCAGCACACCAAGCTTCTCTGTGTAGGTACAACCAATGAAAAGGGGACTCAAAAGAAGAGAAGAGGAAAAAGAGATAAACGGCTGTGCAGTGAGCCTGGCGTTCGGGACGTCAACGGGAACGGGAACACCCGAGGTGACGTCACCATGGGAACACCCGGGGTGATGTCACTCACGTGCGGGAAGAAGATCTTGCGCTCTGCAGATTCCCGCGTGTGCTTCTCCACCTTCTCCAGCAGAGGCTTCACCACCAGCGTGGGGTCTACGCCTGAGAGAAGCAGGACAAGGGTTTGGTACTTCAGCATTTGTCGTTTACGGCATCATCACTACCACAGAGAAACAGCTGCACTGAGCAGGGGGAGAGAAAAATTTGACCTGTAGCAAGAAGATTATATCTTCCAGAATATTTGTTTTCCCTCAAAATTCTACACACAATACCCATAATAACAAAGTGAAACAAGTTTGTTTTAAATGTTTGCAAATTTATTAGAAATCTAAAATCACATGTAAATAAGTATTCACAGCCTTTGCCATGACAATCTCACATCTCAAGGATGATCAGTGGAAATAAGATGTGCCTGAGCTCAATTTTGATTGTCATGGCAAAAGCTGTGAATTTACATGTGATTTTAAATTTTTAATACATTTGCAAACATTTCAAACTAACTTGTTTCACTTTGTTGTTATTATTTGGTATTGTGTGTAGAATTTAGAGGAAAACAAATATTTTAATCCATTTTGGAATAAGGCTGTAACATAACAAAATGTGTACAAATTAAAGCTCTGAATACTTTGTGGATGCACTCTATATACAAATCTCTTCAGCGGAATATCAGGATTATGAGGAAAAAACACTGAGCTTCTAGCTTTTACCGTTCTGAAGATATGATACGAAATATAGACCAATGCAAAATCCGCACTGGCGCGGATCTTGGGTTTAGAGGGTTAAAACTATAATTTCACAGCCCAACAGTTTAGTTATGCTCCATGACATGCACACGTATAACACACACCTCCAGAGACCACGGCAGTCTCTGTGTGCGCCACGGCTCGGATGTCGTGCGTGTGGTTCTTGAACGTCTTGGTTTTAACCCACTGCTTCTGCTCCGGCTGGTCCAGCAAGGGAGAGATGAACTGGAACTGGACCACACAGCCCTCAGACGTACCGGCAATCAGGCTTCTCTCATCCTGCTCAAAAAAAGCACGCAGTCAGACGGAAGGTGCAACTATCTCATACAACAGACCTTTGTAAAAGAAACTCCTAATGATCCACAAAAACCAATGTAAGACAATTACATTTTGCAAGTAAAGTAGTGTTCTGAATGACATGGGATCCTGTTTGTGGTGTCTGGTGGCATCTAAACATCAGTGTGAGTGAGGGTGGTGGAGGGAGAGAAACAGCGTAGTAATAGTGGTAAATAAGGATTTCAATAGATATAAATCGCAGCTACAAGCGGCCAAAACGGGCTCTCTCAGGAGGCTGCCTGGCTTCTTCCATAAAGACGGTGGTTCGGGCATCTGGTAAGGTTCAGGACTTGGTGGAGAGATCATATCCCTCCACACTGGCACGGGAACGCCTTGGGATCCCCAAGTCAAAGCTGCTTAATGTGGCTCGGGAAAGACGGTAGGTTTGGGGTCCTCTGCCTCCACTGCAACCCGATAAGTGGTCGCCGATGGATGGATAACGTTTTCCTCATAATCGAGCAGCCTTTGGTCACATGACATGCCCTCACCTGGGAGAGGGACAGCGCTGTGACGTCATGCTTGGTGATGGAGTGGCTGCTGACCAGCGTGCCAGTCAGGCCGTCCCATATCTGCACCCTCCCACTGGAGTCCCCGCTGAAGACGGTGTGGTCCGACAGGAACACCACGGCCCAAACCACCACCTCCATGACCTTGGCTGCTCTAGCAACTCTGCCTACCAGGAGCCGGTGTACGGTGCGGCCTGGACGGAGCAGAGAGGTAACGTCAGATAGCAAAGGCCCTGTCAGGGTCCGGTTCCTGTGGTGTAGGGACACTAGCCTCGCTGACCTGCAAAGGGTGATTCGACTGCCAAGTATCACTCCACCTCAAATAAGCCTACACAGAAAATAGTTTCATAGAATTAAAAGGACTTTCAGCATTAAGTGCTTTTGGAGGTGACATTTACTTCCATTATCGAGGGTATTGCTGTAGGGGACACAGTGCATCAAGGCCCGTGGGCCAGATCAAACTGCTGACACAAACTGTAGTATATCAATTACAACAGGGATAAATCAGAGATAAATGTAGAACATAAAATATACAGGACCACAAAAATGTTATTAAGAACAGGATAATCACAGCATGGCAAAAGTCTCCATATTTTCATGGAGAAACACCAAACACAGTTTATTGAACCGCAAGGCAAGGCAGTGAGTGTTTAACCATGAACATGTTCATTGGACATCAGTTTGCTGTTAACTGACCCGTCTGAACGTCAAAGATCTGAATTGTGTCCATCATGCCAGCACTGATTTGGGTACCAGACGAGTGCCAGGACACAGAGATGATACGATCTATAAGATGATGTCAGGAGAAACTTGTTTCAATTAACTAGCGTTATAATTGCTATAATATAATTACTATATACGATTACTTGAACTCAAAATAATTGCCTAAAAGTTTCACTTACTTTTCTGCTTGTCAAGGTTTTTTTCAAACTGAATGGTGTCCTCAAGTATCTTAAAGAGCTTTATCGTACCGTCCTCACAACCAATCTGGTAAGCGGCCAAACACAGTACAGAAGTTAACAGTGATGCAAAATCTTTTTTTTCCTCAAGCTTTTCTCAACAGAAAATGTTTCCACTCTTCTCCCGACTTTTCTACTGCAAGAGTGGATTTAACAACAGGCTTTGCTGGTTCAAAGACTCGTCCAAGTATTTTTTTGAAAGCGCTTGCCCTTTTAAAACAGTTTCAATAGATGGCTTCTCAGATAGATGTGACTAACACACAAATATCTGGCGGTCGGCACCACTTTGTGTAGAAACACCAGATTAACACCAGCGCCACACAGAACAGGCATCAAACAGTGGGAAGATATTCCCTGAATCTGACAAATCGTATAATGGATTACATTCGCTGACATCACCTTCATTCAGAAAAACTCAAACCAACCGCTAAATGTGTCCCCTGGCTGTTTCCACACAAGGCCCAGACAGGTCCTCCATAGGCGTCTATGGTGTACTTGGGCCTGAGGTCCTCCAGGTCATACTCAATGACCTCTCCGTTGAGACTGGAAGCGAAAAGGCGCTCTCCCACCCAGCATATCGCTTCAATAGCGCGGCCATCGTTCCCTGGTATCACCTGAACATCACAATCCGGGAAGGCCAAGCTTCAGATTTGCATGACAAAATTGAATTTTGACCTTTTCTTCATTTAATTTCATTTATCAATTGTTTGACATTATTGGTCTATACATTTTAAATAATTATTTAATTTGTTTATTTAATAAAAAGGTTAAAGTGTTATCATCAGATTGTTAGTGAACAGGATACTAGATACTTTCAATAATCATTGTCTTAATATGCAGTATTATTCTTACTAGATTATTTGTGCATTTAAATGCTTACAGTTTCTTGGAAATAACTGTCGTTGAAGTTATAGATCTCCAATGATCCATTGGCTCTGACCAGGGCGAGCCTGTCTGTCCGAGGGTTGAACGACATTGACCGAATGGCTTCAGGGAAGAACTCAAAGAAACGGACCCGGTGCACTTTGAATTCGCCCATGGTCTGTAGTTATGAAAAATAAGAGATGGCAGTTTTACACCAAAACGTTAAGCACGTGTTCGGGTTAAGATACGATACAGAGGTACTACAACTAGCTACATTTAGCAATATAATATAGGCTAACAACAAAGTTATTCAATTATATCAGTTATAAACAGACATATATACGTTTATCTTACACCGCATTTGTACTTACTTTATACGCTCTTCTAACCAATGTTTCTTGTAATTCTTATTGAACTTTTACTGATCAACAATTTCTCACGTTGAAAACAGCAGGGACCACGTTGAGGACCTTTCACCCGGAAACACACATGCTTAATCGGATATACGTCATCGTAGCGCTACAGTCAGATGGCGGGAAAGAGAGAAGAGTGTTACTGTGAAGTTTCTTGTTAAATAGTGATCATGTGTGTCTTTTAATCTACCTTCCTTACAGCTTAGTCAACACATCGCCGTCATCTAGACAATGGTCCAAATAATAGTAAAGTGAGTAGCAAAATGTTGAAGCCCAACTTCGGTATTTACGTTTAAGATTTAGACTTGTTAATGTTATGAATGTTATTGTTATACCTTTACAACTGTTTAATTCGCATTAATACATGTGCATATATAGGCTATGACATGTATTAGTATCTAATGTATGTATAGTAAATATGTAAGTGTATATAATAGTGTCAACCATTGCTTATGCACTTTTTGCTGGTGAAGGGGAATTTCATAGTATATAATTTATATTTATCTTAGTATTTTTTAAATGGAAGGGAAAACGTGAAATACTAAATGTTTTTTTTTTTTTTATATATAACTTTCTTAATAATCACTTACTGAATCAGTACTGAATCAGTTCTTGAATGAACTATCAGTTAAAGTAGTAATGGTTAAATGGTAGAAAGTAACTTGGTGTATTTATTTACCCCTACCAGGAGCAGTGTGGATGGCAGCAGTCTACCAGAATGGCTGCTGGTTGACCTGCAGGGAGAGATGGTGTCCAGGCAGAACTCTGGTCTGGCAGGGAATGTGATGGGAGATCTGGTGTACACGAAAGAGGTAAAATAACCCAGGAGGACACAGTGTGGTCAGTCACTGGTCAGACAGTTAAAGGTGGAGTCATGGATTCTGGAGAAAGATTGTTGATGATTTGAATTCAAGCTAAACAAAAACACCACTCCCTTTCAATGACAAAGGGCGCTTCCCTCAGAAGCTCCGAGAACCAATCATTCTGTGTTTAAATAGCAAATGCACATGCGTGCATTTGAGCGCCGGTGGGTGTGTTAAACATGAGGTGTGGTTTAGCGCATTGCTATCTTGAGACAACGGAAAGTGATCGCGTGATTGACCAGCAAAAACCTGGTCTAGAGTCAATGTGCGCCGCATTATCAAGATAGTATCACCTATAGCCAATGCACAAAGCATGCACACTCTGCTTGTTACACACACAGGGACGTGCAGGAGTGCTCAAATATGAGTACAATGTGAAATATTATTTGTATGAAGCCTACATCAACATATTTTAGGGATCTAGCTATTGCCTAGATGGTCTTCTCCAGCGTTTCACAAATCCGCCGGTATAATAGCAAACCACTTATGAAGCAAGGGGGGCGAGCTTCTGAGTGAGCACCTATTTATTTATTTATTTATTTATTTATTAATTAATAAATAAAATTTTTTTTTTACATAATCTTTCTCCAGCATCCCTGACTTCATCTTTATAAGGTGAAAGGAAGGTTTGCCATAGCAACATGTTTCATCTCCTGTTGAACCAACCCCTCAGGTTTCCCACACGATCCCTGTAATTCTCCCCTTGTGCCACCAGGGGGTGCCCGTTCTCATCGTTGGGCATCACATTCTTTATGGAAAAGTGGTGAAGCTGGAGAAACCCTTTGCTGTCCTGACCAAGCACCCGGGCCTCATGCAGGACAGCCAGGTGTCCATGGAAACCAACCAGCAAGGGCCGCTGTGCACGTCGTACTCTGTGTCTGCTCTCATTAAGAGGAAACTCATCTTCAAGACGCGACCCAAACCCATCATCACAAATGTTCCCAAGAAGGTGTAGCGGAGCCATATGGCCAGCACCGACAACGTATTTTGTGTGGTGGCTGTCTGCCACACATGACTGTACGTGGGACAGTGACGTTGCATTGCATTGTGGGGGGAACTGACTGTGACTCTTGTGTGATCGTGGAACGCCGCCACCTTCACGTTCCGTATGTCTCCGTCACTTATGGAGCCTGTCACTGCTGTGACTTGGCAAATAGGTATTTCTGTTCAGTTCACAAAAGCCTTTGCATAACATTTAGATACAACTTTGCAGTGTGTTGAGTTTTAGAAAACAAATTGGCAAGCCACAGTAGCATTCTCATCAATTACTGCAGCTTAAGTGGGTGGTGGGTCAGTCATTTGTATTGTTGCCTAAAGACATGCATGTTAGGTGATAGAATCTGGCTATTGTCCATGACCAAGTCACTGTCATTAGTATTTGATTTGATCCCAGAGTCCTGTGCTTTTGCTGCCCACTGATCGTATCGTGACGATGGGTCAAATGTGGAGGACAAATTGAAGTTGTTGGATCATATAATTCCACAGGTCAAAGTTTTTGGGAAGTTATCTTGAATACTTTCGTAATACCGGAGCAGATTTCATGTTTTGCCCCTCAATTGCTATGAAATCCTTTTGAGACGTTTTCTCAAAATGTCAAAAACACAAGTATTACACAAGCTACCCACTCTAATCCTTAAAATTGATTTATGCAGCCAACAAATATTAGTCCAACAGGTTTTGTCATATTCCTTAAACGGATTGCAGTTTCATGCAAAGAAAGGTGGAAAATAACAACATTGCATTGTCTTTATTTAAATAAAAACAACATTCACATTTTTAATGGATGGGATTCTTTCAAAATGTTTGTTTTAATACAAAATATTGAACTAAATCTTGATAAAGAGAGCATCCTACCTGTAGTGAGCCAAGAAAAACAATGTTTGTTAGAGCACCAAGTTTGTTCAAATTATAAAAAATATGTATTTAACACAATTAGAGTGATTCTAACCAGCTACTTGACTGTGTCTGGATATTAAATACTCTCACCTTGACTGTTGTGACAATGTGATATTCAATATCAGTGAGATCCTTACAACACAACATGGGGAAATAAGATGAGAATATTAAAAAAGGAACATCTTTTTAAGGATCCTCATCCTATTTCCCCATTTTGTGTTGTAAGGATTTTACTGACTGATTTTCTGTTTACTTTTTTGATGTAATGTTAGAATATTTTCACACATTTTTACTGTGTGCGTTGTGTGTTTGATGAATGCGTAACTCAATCTGCATCAATGTTTAGGTTAAAAACAAGCAGTTTTGACTGAAGGAACTGATTCATTCAGGTGCCTCCCTCCCTCAAAACACAAACGCCACAAGTTCCACGCACGCAAACACGCACACACACACACACACACACACATCATCCGCATAGGTTTAAATGCTCAAAGCCACATCTTTAAATTCAAGTTTAAGGCAGTTCTCCTGTGGCTGACATTCACATTAGTTTATAACTTCCAAAAAGACTTCTGCAGTCACAGTAAAATTGTGAAGTCTTCATACTAACGCTAACTTTAAAACCACTTTATTTAAAACAATTTGAGTCATGCAATGTTTAATATACTAGTCCTAATATTCATAGTGAATTTATTCTTTAAAACAGTTTGATATAGCAACTTTAAGTTTGAATGTAGCAGCTCTTGTCGTGAGGGTAACGATTTCAATAAAACTTGACAGTTTTTCTTGGACATGCGGTGGCTGTATCCTGTCACCACTAGTAGCTGGACCAGAGCCACTTGCTAAAAGCAGAGCAGTTTCACCACTGCGGCCAGCGGACCTCTTTAACATTTAACAAACACCTCATACAGCGCAGTGTTCTGTAACAACATGCCTCTTTGTATTCCTCATAGCACTTTAGTGTTAGATTTATGTACTGTAATTTTCCACAATAAAACAGAACAAGATAAAAATGTGTGGTAAGGAATGTGAGGGGAAAAAAACCAACCGGAAAATTCTAAGGAAGTCGTTGGCGATAAAGACGATGTCTTATCAATGGGACAATTGTGACTAAAAAAGAAATAAGGAATGAATTTGCAAAACTTCCATTGCTGCTGATGCACAGTGATGGGAATTTGCAACAAGGAACCTTCTGCTATCTGCACAGATAGGGGACTACCAGATACCAAGTCACTTGTATTAGCTCTGCTATGGCAACACATTTGCTATGACAGACATCAGTCATTAGATAGGGTCAGAGCGCAGTGTGTGATGCAGTGTGTGCAACGGGGATGATCTCACGTCACATATTAAAGGTGGAGTCAGCGATTGTAAGCTAACACACTTTTTGTCAAATTTGGCGTAATCTCATGGTCGACTAGCTGCACGCAATTATAATAATCTGGTGTTTCTACCCCACCCTGGCTCTCTAAATGGGAACACAACACTATCCCAGCCTTGGCAATACGTGTATTGTATGTACAATGTAGGGGGCGGAGCTTTCGAGAGATCACCCTGTGGCATTGACGGGAGAAGTGTTTTTGTTTTGATTAAGTTCATGCATTGTCACATTTTTATATTTTGCAATACCTTATCAAGTGCAGACAGCTATAAGCAATTACAATACATCCTTTATGTACTTAGAAGAACTTAAAGCACCAGTAGAAACGTTCACTGCCTAGTCCCATAAAAACATAATCTTTGGTGATCAATCAATGCACTGTAAATGCATAAAATATGAATACTCTTTTGAAACAACATATGTCACCAGAATATTGTCTTAAATTACACAGTATGTCACTGATATGCATGCAATGTTTAATGTTTGTCCATTTTTTAATTCCTACTAAGATGTTTACACAGCTCATTTTTCCATAGTCTGAATGTTTCAAAAATGAATAAAAAATGTCCACAACTGCACATCTTCAGCAGATCTACTGCTGCATCTGAAAAAATAATGAATTCGTAAAAAGGCTTCATTCAGAATATCCAAAGAGAATATGCTGTTTACTTGACCCAAATCACATTTAGTTTCACAATCCCCAATTGGCACCTTCACAAAATATAAAAATACATATGACAAATGATGATGGTGTTATGAACCAGAAGTTTGTTATTTTACAGTATGCTGATGATTAAATCATGGCCTTGTTAGTTGTTCTAATGACCCTGTTTAACAGCACCAAACATGTAACTATGTTCTTTGTGTATTATTTAGATTGTCAATAGTGAAACATCAAATCAGAAACAAAACTGCATCAGATATTGGTATATGTGTTAGACTTAGACACAGAAAACATGTCTGGCCTGAAGTCATAGTAACCTCAAGAGGCTGGGGGAATCCAGGGGGCTGGTTTAGTGAGAACGTAGGTTTCTCAGGTTTGCAATATTGAAATCAATAGCCTACTTTGGTCAAGTAAAATACAGCAGCTTAAAGAATTTTGACATTACAAAACAGTAACTCCATAAAACACTGCAAAACATTTAATTTCATTACTAAGCACTGCACTGCACCAAACATGCTTTACCGTAGGTCACCGTTTTGACAGAAAACCTGTGACCATCTCTCACCAATTCCTCTGACCAGCATGTTCCCCCAATTGCCTACAAATAGACCAGCAATAGGACCTGTAAGCCAGTTTGATGCATTTGTCTGTAGCACTGTAGCACTGTTCACAACAACATGGTAATGAGAGAGGTGTGAGCGTCAGTTCGCCAGAAATCTGCAACTGCTAGATTCTGTGAGACTCCCAGCTGCAGATCATCAGACTGACGTCCCTCGTGTTTATGCTCCACATAATTTAGCACCATAAATAAACACAATCTGTGTTACAGGGCAACAATGACGTGATCACCCACCGCGTCTGGCATCCGTCCGACCCCTATGCCTCTGCATACGGCAGGCGATACTGCTCTTCTCTCTTGTTACAGCGCTTGGCTACAATCGCCAGGTACAGCACCAGTAACACCACCCAGTAGCAGGCGTACAGTATTCCCCCTGCTATCAACAGGGCCTTCTCCGTCTCACTAAAGGGCTCTTGTGTCTCACAGTAGATGGTGTAGCCCACGCCGCCCAGGAGAACGCCCGCCCACAGGGTGACGGGCACCGCGCCGATGAAGTTCACCACGATCTTCCTTCGGCCCGAAGTCCCCCAGCCGGCCTTGTTGATGGTGAGCAGGGCGAAGATCTTGGCCGGCAGTAGGCTTGACATGTAGAGGAGGGAGTAGAGAGACATGAAGATCATCACGAGGCTGCCTCGCAGGAAACAGGCATAGGTGGCCTTCACCATGCCCACGAGCTGCACCGTGAGCAGGAACAGGAGGATGTTCCAGAGTCTCCCGCGGTAGAACAGGTGGATCACAGTGGCGACCAAGAAGAAGGGGAAGAAGCCGGTGACCACGGACTCGTAGGTCATCCACAGGCTGTGCTTGTGGAACCACAGCGCGTTGTAAAGCCACTCACGGAAGTAGGACTTGCTCCAGCGCGTCTGCTGGTTCAGCCAGCGCAGGTATTGCGTGGGCGTCTCCGTCTGGCACTGCGACCGCGCCGTGAACTTGGTCTTGTAGCCGAAGCTCAGCACGCGGTTCGTGAGGTGCCGGTCGTCGCCGAAGCTGCACTTGGAGCCGAGGAAGGTCTGGTGGTACCAGGCCTCCAGGAACCGCTGCAGCAGGGAGTTGCGGTACATTCCCAGAGGACCGCTGATGCACTGAACACAGCCGAAATATGACTGACAGGCCCGCTCAATGTTGAAGGCCATCCAGTACCGAACACTGCTCAGGAAGGAGATCCAGGAGTCATATTTATTAAGGATCTGGAGGACGGTAAACAAGAAGTTCAGAGTGTAGAGTAAAGGGAGATTAGCATCCAAATAGTGAAGGATTAGAACAACCGAACAGTATGGATGTATGTCTTACCTGAACATCTCCTCCAACTCCTCCTACCATAGGATCTTCTTCCAGGATCTTTAACATTTCTATGGTGCACGCTGGGTCCAGGACTGTGTCTGAGTCACACACCTAAGCAGCCACAAACGGTCACGCTCAAACACACCTTCAGACACATCCGGTAGTCACCCAAACATTTGGAGAGCTGTGTCACTTTTCTGGATTTCTACTGTTTGTAATTAGCTTGTCAATACTTCCACTTGGAATCAGTACCTCTAAAGAAGCACATGAAATCAAATTCTTCTGTGTAGTTAGCATGAGTGATTAAGAAAATGAGCAAAATATGGAAAATGACTCCATCATCCAAATATTTTTACCCACAATCAATATTTTCTTCCTTAGATTCTGGTTTTGCAAAGGTGAATTATTTGACACACCATCAGCCTATTTGGATAGCAGGTGTCATTGTTGCAAGGGTACAGGTAAGTTAGTTAGAGTCAGCGATGCCAGAGAAAGAAGGCTGATATTTGAAGTCAATCAAACAATAACATCTCTTTTCATGCTATAGGCCGTTCCCTCAGAAGCACCCTTCCCATATTGAACACAAATTGATAAAGTCTGCACCACTTTGTTTGTGTTCCCATCTACAGAGTCAGGGCTGTGTAAAAGCGCCAGATTATTATTTCAGAAATAACATGGATCGCTGGATTTTCTTTGACTATGACACACAAAAAATGTGTATTATCTTACAATCGCTGATTTCACCTTTAACCAGCAAGGTCAAAACTGGCCATTGCCAAGCCATTGCCAAATATGTTACTGTAACATGAACACTTGGGCTAGGGTATTTCTTCTGCAAAAGGTCAAGTCGCCCCATCTCCCGTGCAGCCACCTGGTGCAACTACAGGTGTTTCAGAGAGCCTCGTTCATTGATCTGTCTACTGCTGAGAAGCTGCTGACAGCAGATCACAGCTGGTTTATGGTGAGAATGTGGACTTGGTCATCTCTGCATATAACGTGTAACAGAGGTCCTCAAAGTTTTTCCGGCCAAGGACTGCTTGGCTGATGGAAACACGGCACAGGGACCCCCTACCACATATTTAGTTGCCGGGCCAACAATAATGTGTAGGGCAACGACCTATAGTGCCATGTATAAAAGTAGGCCAGTAACTGAGCCATTCATGAAAGAAATGATTCACATATTCATATATGTATAGCACATGTTGTATTTATGTTAATGAGTATTTTCCGATATCTAGATTTTTGGAAGAAAATAAGTTTGGGATCAAATAATTTGGAGGACCCCCTGAGTATCCCTAGGAGTCCCAGACCCCCTGTTGAAGGGGGTCTGTATAACCTCATTCATATGGAGGACAGAGAAGTCACAGTTACCACTACAACAAGCGACTTCAACATGTGCAGCTGTGGAAAGTATTGAGGGACTTATCCAGTGGCTGTTATGTCACACTAATGGATCTCCTCCAATTTAGCATTTACCGTTACCTTTTAAATGTAATTCGTTACTGTAATCTGATTACACAATTTTAGCTAATAACTGTAATGGATTACAGTTAGTTTTTTTGTAATTAGTTTCAAGTAACTGATTACATGTAATTAGTTACTTTCTAACCCTGCAGACCCCATCGATGAATATTGGTGCATCCCTAGTAAGACCATTGTTTAGTGTACTATTTAACTTAAAACATTTCACCTGTAGTCAGTCATGACCGATATAAGGTCGATATATATGAATGCATCCCTAGTGAGGCCCTTATTAACATGCACTTATAACTTAAGACATTTCACTTGTATAATAGTTAGTCATGACCGATATGTGTGGCCGATATATATCGGTGCATCCCTAGTGAGACCCTTATTAACGTGCACTTATAACCACCTGTATAATAGTTAGTCATGACCGATATGTATGGCCGATATATATCGGTGCATCCCTAGTGAGACCCTTATTAACGTGCACTTATAACCACCTGTATAATAGTTAGTC
>JAODUE010061383.1:0-16653 GCA_027564755.1 Amblyopsis hoosieri | reverse complement strand
GTCAGAGTTTTCCCCCCCACCACCCGTAGGCGCAGGGAGGCGACCCTCTCGTCTACCGGGTTAAACTCCAACGTAGCGGCGCTCAGCCGGGGGCTTGCTAGTATCCCCACACCCGCCCGTTTTTATGTTGTGTCATATAATCCAAGAATAAAATCAGTCAATAAATCAAAGATGATCGAAGATACTGCAAAGATGGCGACGGACAGAGCCAACATGGTGTTCAAATCTGTTCTTGAGAAAAGCTATGGGTGACTTCACGGAGGGTTTTTTCCATTTAGAGAGAGAGAGAGAGAGAGAGAGAGAGAGAGAGTGAGAGACTTACGTCAGGGCTCTCTGTCTGGCCACGATGAAGTCGGGCTTGCCTGCCTTGAAGACCAGCCTGGCGTTGGCCTGCACCCACACCCATTCTCCTGACTTGGTCAGCAGCCTGAACACTGTGAAGCCACTGTTCCCTGTCTTAATCACTGGACACACACAACAGGGAAGAGGTAGAGTGTGTTAGTAAGACTTCTGCATATCAGACAGACAGACAGACAGACACATAGATAGACAGACAGACAGACAGACAGACAGACAGACAGATAGCTAGATAGATAGATAGATAGATAGATAGAAAAACTAGTTACTTCTAAGGTGGTTGTCAGCACAGTGCATCATGTCAGCAGCGTGGATAAACTGGTACCCGGAGCCCTTCATACAGAGTTCAATTTCATTGTAGCCCAAGACCACCTTCCCCCTGAAGCCAGAGACAGTGACATTAGTGTAATAATACTACGGAGATATAAAGGGTGGGGACGGGGGGGTAGAAGGCTTAAGAGTCACAGTGAATAAGCGCTATAAATAACAGATATCCATTATTATGATGAACACATCCAGTTGAAATGTACACTCCTTAAGCCCCCATAGAAACACACAGATCACTGTTTATGTTGGCAACACACGCCACAGGGTATTGGCACTGCGCTGGATGAGAGACCTGGTGTCGATGCCCATGGGGGTGAAGTCCAGTTTGTGCTTCGTCTGGAAGATGATGGTCTTGGAGCGGATCTCCAGGATGGACGGGGGCTGCAGGGGAGTCGCTATGGCGAACAGGGCCAGCTGCGGGTGACACGCGTTGCCGTCCTCGGACAACTTGTTCTGGCCGTGCACGTACTTCAGACGGCCCCGGAAGTTCAGCGCCTGAGGAGCATAACACACACTGTTTGTACAGTACACAGAGGGTTAATTAGACCACACACACACACACACACACACACACACACACACACATACATAGAGATGTACTTCAGTCCGTCTGAGTATATTAAAAACAATACAATATAAACTTATAAATTATTTAAAGTGTAACAGCACCCCAGCTCTGAGCCGGACATTGCACAACATTGAAAAATGCAAATACGACCAAGGGGAGGGGCGAGATAAGGGGGAGGGGCAGAGAGGGAGACCCCCGATAACATCATTTGATTTTCATGACGCATGAGCAGACCATGTGTACCTGTCAAGTCCTGAGTCGATTTCTAATGAATATGACGTGTAGAGCCGTTTTCAGACGATAAAATCCAGACTTGTATTAAACAAATATTTGTAATTATATTTTTTCAATATTAACACCAGCATATATGTGTCACATCCCATTATGGCCTTATTATTTAGTTTACAGATCAAAAAACACAATGTAGCGTGCAGTTTGTATGTGTTGTAAAAGTACTCTCAGCAATGTTTTATACCTCTGTATACATAAAAATGTGTATCATTTATTAATGCAGGCTATTATGTGCACACATTTGAGATGGAGAGACTTGCTTGGCATTCTAGTTAGAAAATAAGATATTTTTAGCTATAGCGGATGTCACTATTTTCAACCTCAAAGCTAATATTAAAAGGTACACCACTAGATGGCAGTATTCTGTACATTCCAAACAATCCTGAATTCAGGGGATAATGCTTAGAGCTCCTAATATAGTATAGCCTATCAATAGAGTGTAATTTATAATCACGGGAACTTTTACACACACACACACACACACACACACACACACACACACACACACACATGAATTCTGAGTTATGATTTACATCTGAAGCTAGACGTCTTACCAGGAAGCCGGAGGAGTTGTCCAGTAGGCAGCGGAAGCGGCAGGAGAAGGTCCTCTCGAGGAAGGAGGAGTTCTCTGGAGGGAGGTTCTGGGGGTTGTAGGTCACTGTGTCCTCAATTATGCTGGTGGAACCTTGCTCACCTGAAACATGGACCGCCCGTTTATCATGAGCGTGACTTACTCTCCACGTACAACAACCAGTAACAACCATGAACACACGTGTTGTCATGTGAATAACATGGCCGATGATAACGACAGTACTGATAATACTGTCAACTATATTTACAGTGTAGCTAAAGCTGCAGCTCATAATGTTGAAAGTCCTGTTATAAGGTCCATTATGACGGACTATATTTAGTTGGCGTTTAGTTGGCCATTATGTTCATTTTATATTCACGGCTGTCAGTTCTATTTTAAAAAAATATTAACTTTTCTCTATTATCCATCCAGAGATTTCCGCAGTCCCTTTACTTACCTAATAACTATAATAACTTAACCCTTGTGCCCTCTTCAAATGTACAACCCTTTCAACACTTTTTTGGCAAAAATGTACACGCACACAAAAACTTCTATAAAATCATCATACATCAATTTCATTTTAATTACACCTTCATTTGGCCATGAAGGTGTCCAGAGTGAGTTTCTGGCACCACATAAAAAATACTGATGAATCAAAATCAATTTTGTCAATCAATCAAGTCTTCAATCAATCAAGAAAGCAAAAAATTATATTGATGTATGATGATTTTATAGCAGTTGTTTACTGCATGTACATTTTTGCCAAAAACATGTCAAAAGGGCAGTACACATAAAAAATACGAATGCAATCAAATCACATTTCCTCTGCTAATCTTGACATGTCCAAGAGTCTAATTACCACCAAAGCCCCATCTACCTATTATTTATTATATCAAAAATAATATATTTTTTGTGGAGTTTTTTTGTAATACAAATGAAATACTTAGTTAAACTGCCATTTAAAGGGTTAAAATCCTGAAAATTAGTAAGAAGTAATAAGTAAGAGTAAAATACATTAGATTTCCAAAAATGTGACTAAAAAGTAACGTTTTTGCTAAGTTCCATGCCACACGCTGCATAAATGCCTGAGGAGGGGGCAAGGGTTACCGTAATAACTATTCATTCATTGTTTTAATACCATTTACTGTATCGTATGTAACCGTGACGTATCTAGAAGCGAACATGTGGGTGTTTGTGTATACTGACTAAGGCTGCTTGAAGTGCTGTCTGTCTGGCTGGGGTTGGGGTTGAGGGCGAAGTGAAGCTGTCTCCTGAACAGACCTCTGTCGTCTGCGTGGATCAGCTCATACACACTCTGGTGCAACACGTCTGACTGGAGAGAGAGAGAGAGAGAGAGAGAGAGAGGTATGCTTAGTTAATAAACTACATATTTATTTGGCATTTGATAGTAATTAGAGGGAAAAGAGGAAGGAAACAAAGTTAGGTGCAAAACAACTACTGTAATTCTTAAAATAAACATAACACAAAATAAAAATAGACCACTCTCTAGTGGACAGGATGGGCATAAAACGTCAGAACAAAACAAATGTTTCTAACCTGCAGCGAGGTCAGACCTGATGATGATCTCATTTAAATTAATGAGATCTTCATCAAAATAAAGTGAATCTCTCCTGTGAGGCATAATTCCTACAATTGCTACCCAGAGGACTGCACAACTTGTGCATTGATGCCTTTATTATGTTGTCAATGTACCAAGGTTAAAGCTAAGGACATGGTTCTGGCTCCAAGAAGTAATATTGTGTTTAAAGTTGATTAAATTATCTTACATGTAAAATCATCATCATATTTTTAATTAGCTCTGCCCTTATAGAAATATAAAGTGTTTGAGTTATAGTTAACTAGGTCTAAATACAATTTGTGATGACGGTGACGCTAATATGGGGGGTTAATCCAGTCCTCGGTTGTATATTTAGAGCTCGTCATTGTTTGTAGGGATGTTGCAAGGCGCCATAAATCCTTTCAACATGTCTCTCGGCAGCACAGTGGGCAATACAACAGCCTTTAATGTCCCACCTGTTAGCTAACCTTCGACGAGCACGCCATTTTCTCTCACCGTCTCAAACGCATTCCACACGGTGTTTTACGAACGTGCAGCTTTATGTCCGGAAGACTCAAACAGGATGTGTTGTTTACACAGACCACATGCGTGCATGTAAACTAGTCAAGTCAGTATTGACAATGTTGTTTTGTGATTGGCTAAGTCATCCTCTTGAGCTACGTTACACAAGTCGACTCTTGCAGTCAGCATTATCTAGTAATCCTACAACATATTAATTTGTGTTTATGTGTACTATATCTGTGTGTGTGGCCATATACAGTACTGTATATACAGTATATACACAGTACAGTATTGAGTATGTGTTTTTGAACCTGTGAAGTGGCCTTTTCTCCAGTCATGCAGTTTGTCACAGGCACACACACACACACACACAATAAAGGGAAGCATATAGGTGGATGACTTGCACGTGTGTTTGTTCCTATGTCTATCCGTTGTTCCTCTTTCTTGAGAAACAACCAAACCCCCACCCCCAGAAACTGGGAAACTACCACATGCACGTAACCTTTAACCTCCTACAACTGGCCGTCTGAAAAAAGCGACGGCCAGAAAGAAGAAAGTGAAATGTTACCGTGAGACTCGTTGCACACCTCGACGATTCAAATGTGAATGTAAATAGGCGTAACAACAGAAGCTGGCCTAGCCAGAATAGCACACGGCTGACAATGCATGTAAATGTGTGTGACAGACCAGGTGAACCTAAGACTTGTGAAGCATTCATTTGAATTATGAAGAAAAAAAAAAGAAAGGAAAATGTCTCAAAACGTGACATCCCGCGCTCGCACACAGACACGTGCGCAAGGGACAATTCGCACAACTCGTCCTGTTGCACAACGGCCTGTTACACAACAACAAAATGTGAATATCATTTTCATAATCAAACATGACCTAAAACACATAGAAACATTAATAATTAGGTAGGTCAATACAGACACAGACAGAGATTAAATACATATTTATAGTGATTGACTCAACAAAGAAGGACTGCTTTGCATTTGTGAGAGAGACAGAGAGTGAGAGAGAGAGAAAGAGAGAGAGAGCGAGAGAGAGAGAGAAACACACACACACACACACACACACACACACACACACACACACACACACAGGTTACATCAACAGGGACAGTGTTGTTTCCACTGCTAGTCAGACAAATTTCAGCTTCTGACGACACAAATTCAGATCAATTTTGACCCGATGTGGTCACAGCCCGCCACATTTCCAGTTTGGGGCCCGAACGCGGCCCGTCAGGAACAGCAACTTTTAACTCCGTTTAGTGTGGCATAATGAAAGACCAGAGTGGCGTCTGAGATGCCTCAAGACGTCCCGACAAATATACTAGCATGTCAGATAGATTTATTTTGATGGGTCGGTGTCGTATGTGTAGTGTGGCCAGTCTCCGGACCAAGACACGTCAAGACTTTTATGGCAAAATGTTAATCTAATCTGACATGGCGACCCTTGTGAAAGATAAAAACGGTGTAGTCTGATACTGGAATAATACACCATTCAGAAGGTCGACAGAAGATACACAGAATGTATCATTACACATGGATGACGTGTAATGATACATTCTGTATACGTATATATAATCGTATTAGAGTATTAGTTGGGGTTGGACTTTATTTCTGAGACATTTCACCAGACATGTCAGATTCAGGATGTAAATGATTTAGGCTAAAGCAGAGAAAAAATCTACTGAATCGCTGTGTTTTGTTTTTAAAGTGTGACTGCACCCCAGCGCTGAGCCTGACTCCACCTTTAAAGTGTGACTGAACCCCAGCTCTGAGCCTGACTCCATCTTTAAAGTGTAACTGCACCCCAGCTCTGAGCCTGACTCCACCATTGATGTGTCCTATTACAGATTGAGCTATTACTTCGTTTATAGCTCAAAACACTTTTTGGGTGAAGGTACACTTTAACAAAGTTGCTGTTTTAATAAGCAGCCAGTGGATCATATAACAGGCTGTTATATTCTGAGTTATATGCTGAGAGAAACCCTGGAAAATAAGTTCTAATTATAAACTACACATTTGCAAAACACGTTTAGGTGAAAACAATGTGAGTTCTTGCCAAAAACTACATACCAGTGGAGTTTATGGTTCATTATATAATCCTTATATTGTGCAGTATTTAAAGAGTAAAATCAGAGTTTGCATTGCTGCAAGCTATGTGCAATTTATCTTGGTGGTCATGGTAATGGGTGATGACATTTAATACCTATGGGTGTACACATTATGACTAGTAGCTGTAGAATTGCTGCCAGTTTTAAGGGAAAAAACATGGCATGTCATTTTGGAAATTTTATTTTGTTGTTACTAAAAAGAAATATTGCACACTGCTCATATGTGTGACTAAGTGACTATGAAACTATATGCTTCTTTCAAGACACTTGGGACTTTCAGACCTGATTCTTCCTGCTGACTCAGAATTAGAGAACAATGCTTCAGAACTGCAACACACACCAAAACAATAAGAAGGATCAGAAATGAACAGACTCTGACTGAACAGACTGCTGGTTAAACGTTGGGTAAGGCCAGTTCAGGCAGAACTCTGCCATTGCTTAACACACAAGTTTCCTAATATCTCTGTGAAGAAATGGCTGAAAAACATACTTCAACACACACACACACACGCACACACACACACACAGGCAACCACATTCAAAACTGTAGAACAATGAACACAATTGAAGCGTAAACATTGTTAATACATATTGTTTCCTCTTTTATGCCTGCCAGAAATGATAACCATACTCAACTACAGTTGAGTATGGTTATAACTTATATGCACTAATACAAGTAGGAAGAAAATTGGAAGTGGAGGAAAATACACAAACTTGTTTAGTTTCAAAGCTGTTAAGTGATTTATTTGGAGGGGGGGGGTGATGTCTGGAGATTGGAGGGGGGATTCATTGATGGATGACCTCACCTGGTGGAAGCCCAGGTAGCTTTGGATAGTGGGGGAGGTGTAGAAGATGGAGCCGTCGCCCGTCGCCACCAACACAAAGCCGTTCAGCGCCTGAGGACATGGGGGTTATATTTCACCTCACATTTACATATTCATAAACACCAGGCCTGTCCTCTGACACACAACCCCGTCAAGGGTTTTCCGTCCTAGATTCAAACCCGCAGCCGTCTTATCAGAAAACAAAACAAAGCATTAGCATGTTAATCATGCACAGCCAAGTATACAAAATACGATTATTAACACAAACATGTCAACGTGGTTGCAAAGGTCAGGGATGGCTGGCTTAAGAGTCAAGAGTCACTTTATTGTTCCACAAGTGGAAAATGTTGCTTGGGCATACAGTGCCATAAAAGGTTTCTCAAACCTGGGGGCGAACTTTCACAGAATGTGACTAAATGTCCCTTCAGAGAACACAAGAGACCACGCGGATGGGGAAACATGAACGTCACGATACCTTTAAGTTACTTTAAGGCATGCCACTTGACAGTTGAAGCTTCTCCTGACAACAGCTGAGCCAATTAGAGCATGACTATCACGTCCAGTGCGTGTGTGTGTGCGTGTGTGTGTGCACGTGTGCGCTACCTGCAGCAGTAGGTCTCCTTCAGAGAAGATCACCCCATCTATGGATGTCATCATCGTGGTGGGGGTGTTGAAGGGAGAGTTTGTAGGGGTAGGCGGGGTCAGTGCGTTCAGCTGCTTCCCGGCCACAGTCAGGCTCCTGTCCCCGGGCCAGCTGCGGTCATTTTGGCCCTTCTGCATGGTGGCTGGAGGTGACACAGAAACAGTGTTTAGTGGTGGAAAGTACAAGGTGAAGGATGTGTTTGTTTCCATGTGAAATGTGGACTGTATAGCCCTTTGAGACTGTAATGTGATTAAATAAACTTGACTTTAACGGTGCTGTACTGTATATGAGCTTTTAAGCAGCCAACAACTATTGTAAAGATATAGTGTAGCATTTGCATGCTGAGCAGATAATGACATCACATTCCCTCTCTGTGTGTTGTAATCTGTTCTTTGTTTTCATAGCCGGGCCGGCCGCGCGCGCAGCCGCGCCGGCCGCGCGCGCGTGTGTGTGTGTGGCTCACGGAGTATTTGTTCCGGTCTGAGACGCTGGCGCTCTAGCGTGACATCTAGTGGCAGACATTCATATGTACTACAACATTTATACCCAAGAGCCCTCCGAAAGACTAGCACACACTTAACCCCAAGCCAAGGTAACATATAATATAAAGTATATTAACGACCATGAAGAATTAAAAGTGTACTTCTTTCACATACAGACAACCGTACTATTCTTCAGACCAATATTAAGATGGTGAAGAATCAGACCCACTAATAACTTTAACTGTCCCATGTACTTTTCACTAATAATAGGCTTCGGTACATTCTACAGAATCAATGGCAATAGTCGCAGTATCAAGGGTCACAGCCGCAGTATTCTCAAACAGACAAACTCATGCACACGCCCACTGGCACACGCACACAGTGTTTCTGAGGTGAGACCGCAGGCTATGGGTGGAGCGGCCTGCTGTTTCCTGTGTTGTACAACGCTGTTACTAGGGCTATTTCTAGAACGTTCTCCAGCATCTCCACTCTCACTTATCAAGCTATTGGTGTCACAAACAAGTAACGTAAAATAAAAAAGAACACACACACACACACGTCTCCGACCGCTGCTACAACATCCGTGGAGAGGAAGCAGATGTTCGCGGGCCCCAGGAGAAACCGAGCTGATTGATCCCCCCGTTCCCCCCACCCCGACGTCATACGCTGATTGCTCATCTCGGGCGGGGGCTATTTGAGACAACGCTGGATTCATATCTGAGAGGAACAGCGGCCGGATGATGGAACATAGCAGTTATGTTCTGGACCAAAAGCTCTCTCTCTCTCCCTCTCCCCCACCCCTCTCTCTCCCCCCTTCCCCATGACCAAGCACCTAGGTATGGTGTTTGTCTTGCCCAGTCTGCTGTAGCTCCTTTAAAGGCCCTGTGCACCCACACACACACACACACACACACACACACACACACACACACACACACACAGGTGGGTTAGATTAATCTCTGTGTGACCTAAGGAGCGTTCGCTACAGACTGCACTAGACACTGCAGTGCTGTGTGTTGTGCTGCTCAGCGAACTGAGTGACACGTTTCCTCAAATATGCTTCCTGCTCTCTAGAACCCAGTGTGATTTATGTTTTGCGGCCGCGACACACCACAAATGGTGCCTTTTCCTTTCAGTTCAGTGCAGCGACGTTTCAGGGTCATTCAACAACGGGAGGCTCTATAAACAAAATACCGACATAACCGCTACAACAAAGCTGACATAGGGGGAGCTGTCAGTCAAGTGTGGCTTGTACCTGCCCACTGAGATTACAGTGTGGAAACCCAGTTCACATTAGCGTTTTCACAGCCAGCTTGCCAGGGTGGAGTAGTGAGATGACGTTGGAGTCAAGCATGTTTGTAAATGGTGGTAGAGCTAGATGAGGCGATCAAAACGGTTGTAGCAACGCCGATTGGTTAAATTCTTTCCAATAGTTTCAGCATTAACCAGAGGTCTACACCCAGTAGGAAGAAACAACTGACCATTTTCACTTAGTGAATATTGGGTCTGGTTACACCAGGCTAGCGAGCAACCACTCCCTCACCTGAAAACACTAGTGCATATATAAACAGTGGGACAATATGTAGGATTGTGCCTTTAAAAAGGGCTAGTAAGTAATTCTGGAGAACGCTTGCAGCTGTAACTGTAAACACCTCTCCCTTCAATGCCATAGGGTGCGCCCTCAGAAGCTTCACCCCACACATTGGAAACACATTGCCAAGGCTACGATATTGCTGTTGTGAGCCATGTTTGCCACTATGTTTACATTCCTTATGGAGCCAGGGATCTTTAGAAATACCAGATTATTTTTTCAACATGCACAGTGAACAGTAAGCTAGGGGACTGCGAGGAGATATTTGGTGAATAGACCTTTCTGACTCGGGCTGTAAGACCCGCCCCCATTGGTTACGGTTCCTAATGTCCCATTCTTTCTCGTATTTGTAACATTATTACAGTGTGCTTCTTGCCAATTTAGTCTACCTTGTCAAAAAGCGTTAGAGAGGCATCAACTTCTTTCGTCAAGGTGTGCCGGTACTGTATTCACAACGTGAGATCCAACACTGGCTGCAATGCGTAACAGCTACGTAAGTAGCCAGTAACGGCACTAAAGGTGAATGCATATTTTACGTTTATCATACTGCACCTTTAAGAATACAGCTGTGTGTTTGTTGTTCAGTTCAGCCGCCTCACACAAGCTTTTAATCCACCGTAACTTTAGTTTAGCCAACTGTGTTTTCTGGTTTGAAAAGAGGATGAGTTGTACCGTACCGTACTGTACACTATAGTCTCGCTCTGGCATGAACGAAGCACATCTAATGACAAATGTATAAGGGTGCCCAAGCATTTATTTAGCATAAGTGGCCTGTGAAAACGGATGCAAAGCGATGCTAATCTACCCCATAGCGTAGTAGTCTGACTAATAACTGCTAACAATAATCTTTGTTTCTGGGACATCATGCGTTGCTAAGGAAAATCAGGAAATCTGATTGGTTATTACTGATGCGTGATTGACAGGTTGGAAAGGTCTAGCAGCTAACAATGGCTAAATCTACCTTTAACAATGCATTACCAACACCTGTTGAAAAACACAGTAAGGCCTCTGAAGCCTCTCTGTCTGACTCCATCAGTCTTTCCTTCCAATCATTCCCAGACAAAACCCAGGGCCCTGGCCTGTCCTCCCTGAAGAGGAAAACAGAGGACCACAAAATTGCCAGTTGGGACGGTGGATGTTTCCCCCTGCAGCATTCCCTCCGGACCGGGCCAGAGCGGGGAGCCAGCCAGTCTGGAAGCCCCGGACTGTCTGAAGTGGTCAGCCTAGGAAAGCCCGATCCAAAAGCTTTGTCCTCACACGTGACAACCATACCATAATAAGGCCCACAACAACCATGCCCAGAGTTAACTACCGATACACATGTGTGTCAGCAAGAATAAATATCATTGTCAATTTGCCGGGTGGTCAAATGATCTCGATCCAAAACAATAAGCCTGTTTTTCCCTCTGCTCTTACTCCATTCTTTTTTTATTTTCAAACAAGCACGCACTCTCAGACATATACTGTACACGTTCTCACTGGCTCGCTCACACACGCACGCATGCACGTTGCACGCACGCACACACACGCGCGCGCACACACACACAGCCTTTGGCTTTTAAAGCCAAACGATGTTCGTGCGTGAATGCAGCCATCCATTATTGTAACACCAAACTTGCAGGATAACAGAATAAAAGCAAAGTAATGAAAATATTTTTGACACTATCTTGTTTTGAGCAAGACATGCACAGTCTGGTCTATGATTTGATATTTTTATGTTTGGTTTAATGTCTTGCAAAATTATATTTCGACACATATTTAACCACAGAAGACAATAGACTAGTCTGCTAAAAGATCTCCTCCCACTAAAAAGCTGAAGGCATGGCTAATTAATGCATTCAGAGCAGTGATTGGCTTACAGACCCAGCCCTCAACAACAAAAGGGTTTGAGGTGAACAGTGGAAGTAAGCAGCCAATTGGACATTAACGCCGACTTAACACCTTAAATCAGGAAGCCTAA
The DNA here is from genome assembly GCA_027564755.1 of Amblyopsis hoosieri. Taxonomy (NCBI): domain Eukaryota; kingdom Metazoa; phylum Chordata; class Actinopteri; order Percopsiformes; family Amblyopsidae; genus Amblyopsis; species Amblyopsis hoosieri. The sequence goes on along the minus strand of JAODUE010061383.1, from coordinate 4,840 downwards.
TAAAGTACACATCTGTACTGTATATGGCCTCTAAATAATAGTTGGTTACCTGCCAAAGCAGATTGTAGCAAGCAGATTAGTTCATGTGCAGCCAGACTTATGGTAATTTCCCACCCAGTGTGTGAAATGTGCACACATGAATGCTAAATAGCAGCGTGCTTCAACAGCCTTTGGCTCATGTGCTTTCACTGCTGGGCCAAACATTGTTTTATACTGCTCACACAGGACACGCTGCTATAGTAAGTGTTTCAAGTGATTTACAGCAACAAAAACACTTGGGTTGATCAATTTTATGCAATGTCCTGTTCAAGATGATGGCAGTGACTCTGGCTGTGTTACACAATCATCTGTAACTCATGGAGAATGTACCTTGGCTTCATGTTCATTTAGATTCTTACATTAACACGCTATTCTACTACACTGTCACAAGGGGGTGCCCATTGCAATTGTTTAAATAAGTACAGTACTTTTCCATCCACTTTTAAATGGATGTGTTCATTTAATATTCACACTGTATATTGTGTTATTCACTACAAATACTGCATACAAGTAAGTATACCTGCGTGTATACCTAAGTGTAACTGCAAAAACTGACCCACTATGTCTATGCAAGTGTGAGACAACTCTATAATGCGCCATTGGTTCGACTGTCTCCTTAGTGTGGTTTTGGCGGATAGCAATGATTTAGGGGGTGGGGGATGTTGTGCCTAGGCATGTTTAAAGTTAGACCCTCTGTCTTTGCACAAGACAAACTGCTCCCCACACATATGTGTAGGGAGCAGTAAGAAGGAATGGAAAGAAAGAAATCACCCTGAAAAATAAGAACACATAAAAATAAAAAAAAGCACAGGACCATGATAGGTACCTTGGGGAACTCCCAATGCTTTTCTGCCTTTATTTACTGTCGTAAAATCCCCTCCCCACCGCAAGTCATTTAACAAGGACCAGCTGAGTCCTACAAGCCGCTAGCTGACTTGTAAAACAAGAGAGACCCCCAGAACTATCTCAAACCACCATCTTGAAGCTGAAAGCCCTTCTCTCTGCCGCTGGCAATCAAACCAACTGTACATGAAAAGAACCCGCTTACTGTAAGGCTAGCTCACACCAGCCTCCACCAAATTATCCTCTAAAACCTCCCCCCCCCCAGCTTCTCTTTCTCGTGTCTCTCTTTTTCTCTCATAACTCCACACTCTTCATTCCTTCCTTGCCCTCCACCCCCGCCCCCCCACCCACCCTTCCCCTTCCTTCCCCGCCCAATACTTGCTCATGCACTATGAGGTTTCTTGAGTTTCTTTGAAACCCAAGCACTGAATGGAGTCATTGTTTTACGCTGCTTTGGACTGGGGGAGATCGACATCGCCGACACTCTCTTGTTCTCTCTCTCTCTTCTTCGCAGGTTTCGACATGCACAGTGGGGATTTTGTCAAGAGTACAGAGAGCTCCATTCTGGCTCTGGCATCTATTTAAAGCAAACGTGTATCTATGCCTAAGTACAGCTTTACACATGACTATACATACTGTATATACTGTATAGTGTAGTGTATATTGTGATCATTTCAGTCTACCGTTGATATTGTACTGATGTTCATGTATGGCTTTCTACAGTATATGGAGTGTGGTACAATAGAGTACTGGCTTCAGATCTCACCAGTGGGAATAATGTTTCAGCAGTAAAAAGTGCCATGTGCTCAAGGGCACCACAAACATGTGATGATTGTGATGTAACAAAGTCAAAGTGACACCATTTTGTGTTCTATGCCCATTATATAAGGTTTCAATATCCTAAGGTGCTTATGGGAATGAGCAATGCCAGCCATGTGCTGTATTAAGGTGGACACTTGTTTGTGATGATGGTGTGTGTTACAAGCCTCATATTAAGACATGTTCTGTGCCATAGTACATTTTTAATAACATAGTGTCAAGGCATAATACTCAATACTTGACTGTTATTGCAGTGTGCATCTACTGTAGTGTATTTGTCTGGACACCATACTGTAGCTATAATCAGTGATCTTCAATAGTTTCTTCATTGAATGTAATATATGTGACTGGGTAAAACATTAGGTTGTATACTGTGTATTTATTGACCAGTGGTAGCAGAATGTAGATGAGGCATTCACACACACACACACACACACACACACACACACACACACACACACACTATTGGCAATGCCTTAAAGCTCGTTTCACACTGCACGGCTGAAACGGAGCCGGCGTGGAGCGGATCTGCTTTGGACCAGCTCCCATGTTAATCCGTGAGTCTTTGCACACCGCGCGCGAGGCGGACGCTGCTCGCTGAGCTGAGTGGAAATATGCCGCAGAAGCAAACAAACACACGAATAATAGCTTAAAAGAAAACCTTTCACTTGTTTCTTAACCCCACCCCCATAACCACCATTTCCTTCATCAGACAGTTGTTCAACTTTGTTGCTCACCTGAATTGTTGTCATTATATAATTGTGATTCTACATTTACTGCCCTACAACATGCATAATATTATGTTAATACTGCACCATCGATGCAGCGCAACAATTATCAAGACCAACTCACCTACTGTAGAGTGCTGGTGAGCGGGGCAGATACAATCTGCAGATAGTCCACGGGCAGTATTCAAAACATAGCGGAGAAGCTGCCCCGAAGATGCTTGCACTTCAGCTACACATTAGCTTCGCGACTTAAACTTCTTCACTTGGGCTAAGTAAGTAAGTAAGTAAGTAAGTAAAATGTATTTGTATAGCACCTTTCACAAACAGCACTCACAAAGTGGTTCACAGTATTATGCATTGTCAACAACATAGAAACATAGAAAAACTGCAGTAAAGCAAGGTTGGGTACTCAAGGACTCATTCCCTACCCGGAGCAGGCACGGTTTCCTGCTGAGAACCATGGCCTCAGATTTAGCGGTGCTTATCCTCATCCCAACCGCTTCACATTCGGCTGCGAACCGATCCAGTGAGCGCTGGAGGTCACGGATCAATGACGCCATCAGGACCACATCATCTGCAAAAAGCAGCGATGAGATCCCCAGGTCACCGAACCACAGCCCCTCTCCACCACAACTACGCATCGATGAATGTCCATGTCCATGAATATCACAAACAGGATTGGTGGACAAAGTGCAGCCCTGGCGGAGACCAACCCTCAGCTGAAATGAGTCCGATTTATTGCCAAGAATCTGTACACAGCTCACGCTTTGGACATACAGGGATTGGATTGCCCTTAAAAGGGACCCACTCACCCATACTATATACGCCTTCTCCAGATCCACAAAATACATGTAGACCGGAAAGGCATACTCCCAGGTCCCCTCCAGGATCCTTGCGACAGTTAAGAGTTTGTCCGTTGTTCCATGACCAGGATGAAAACCGCATTGTTGATCTTTATTCTGAGGGTCGACAATTGGCCGAACCCTCCTTTCCAGCACCTTAGAGTAGACTTTACCAGGGAGGCTGAGATGTGTGATACCCCTATACTTGGCACACACTCTCTGATCCCCCTTTAAAAACAGGGGAACCACCACCCTGGTCTGCCACTCTTTGGACACTGTCCCAGACTTGGGCTTACCAGGTCTGTCCAGTCTTCCCCCACCAACTCTTGACCCAACTCACCACCAGATGGTGATCAGTTGACACCTCTGCCTCTCTCTTTACCCGAGTGTCCAAAACATACGCCCTCAGATCAGATGATACAATCACAAAATCGATCAATGACCTTCGGCCTAGGGTGCTCTGGTACCACGTACACTTATGAGCATCCTTAACATGGTGTTTGTTATAGACATTTTCCATGGCTAGCACAAAAGTCAACAACAAACGCCCATTCGGGTTTAGATCAGGGAGGCAGTTCCTCCCAATCACTCATCTCCAGGTATCTCCAACATTGCCCATGTGACATGGTTTATGTTTTCCACAGGACTCCTTGCAGGGTCTCCAGGAAGGCCGAATATCCAAACTTCTGTTTGGTGCATATGCACTGACAACAGTGAGAGTTTTTCCCCCCACAACCCGTAGGCATTGTGGAGCTAGGATGAAGAGGAGGATGGTGCCACGTTGCATGTTCGGGCTGTGCCCGGCTGGGCTATGTGGCAAACCCAGCCTCCCTCTGGGCCTGGCTCCAGACAGGGGGCCAGGGCTTCCTCCGGGCAGGGTAACGTCTCCTATTTTATGATTTTTCATGAAGGGTCTTTTGAACCCTTCTTAGTCTGGCCCCTTCCCCGAGACCCTACCAGGAGCACAAGGGTCCAGACAACACAGCTCTCAGGATCATAGGGACACGATGGTTCCCGGAGAGGCCAAAATATATGTCGATACCAATATATCGTGATGTGCAAATATCGGCCAATAAAATTTGCCCACCAATAATATCAGGCAAAGAATATACAATACTTTATCAGTGGTGCTTTAATGTCAAAATAGCTGTGGAAATATCTGTGGAAATTTTGTGGCCTGTTTTCTGTGCATCTTAAGTCATGATTGACCACTCATTTTCACATGCAATCACTTAGCAGTGAACTCTGTGTCTATATGATGTTAGCTGCAGAACATTGCGTGTCTGGGGGAGATGCCTCGCAGTTTACATTCCCATCTCTTAAAGCTAAAATAGGTCACTCATACCTCCCTGACAGCCTGACACACACACATGCACGCACACACACTCACATACACAAGCACACACATGCATGCACACCAGAGAAGAACACCTTAAATATGTTTATTGTTGGCATTTCTATTCAAAATACTAATTTATGCATCGCTAACATCTACGGCCCGAATGTTGATGACTCCTCCTTTTTTCATGCCTTCTTCACCTCACTCTCGGCTCACTCAGACACAAGTCT